>JAVLSZ010000057.1:355000-375000 GCA_032313775.1 Urocyon cinereoargenteus
ACCCTAACCCGAACCCTAACCCTAACCTTAACACTAACCCTAACCCGAACCCTAAACCTAACCCTAATCCGAACCCTAAACCTAACCCTAACCCTAACCCTAACCCTAAACCGAACCATAACACTAACCCTAACCCGAACCCTAAGCCTAACCGGAACCCGAACCCTAACCCTAACCCGAACCCTAACCCTAACCCTAACCCTAACCCCTAACCCTAACGCTAACACTAACCCCAAGCCTAACCCTAACCCGAAACCTAACCCTAACGCTAACCCTAACCCTAACCCGAACCCTAACACTAACCCTAACCCTAAACCTAACCCCTAACCCTAACCCGAACCCTAACCCTAACTCGAACCCTAACCCTAACCCTAAACCGAACCCTAACCCTAACCCTAACCCGAACCATAACCCTAACCCTAAACCTAACCCTAACTCTAAACCGAACCCTAACCCTAATCCTAACCGGAACCCTAACCCTAACCCGAACCCGAACCCGAACCCTAACCCCTTACCCAAATCCTAACCCTAATCCGAACCTTACCCGAACCCTAACCCTAACCCTAACCCGAACCCTAACACTAACACTAATCCCTAACCCTAACCCTAACCCTAACCCTAACCCGAACCCTAACCCTAACCTTAACACTAACCCTAACCCGAACCCCACCCCTAACCCTAATACGAACACTAAACCTAACCCTAACCCTAACCCTAACCCTAACCCTAACCCGAACCCTAACCCGAACCCTAACCCGAACCCTAACCCTAACCCGAACCCTAACCCTAACCCGAACCCGAACCCGAACACTAACCCTAACCCGAACCCTAACCGTAACCCTAACCCTAAACCAAACCCTTACCCAAAACCGAACCCTAACCCGAACCCTAACCCTAACCCGAACCCGAACCCTAACCCTAACCCGAACCCTAACCCTCACCCTACCCCGAACCCTAAACCTAACCCTAAACCGAACCCTAACCCTAACCCGAACCCTAACCCTAACCCTAACCGGAACCCTAAACCCTAAACCTAACCCGAACCCGAACCCTAACCCTAACCCGAACCCGACCGAACCCTAACCCTAACCCTAACCCGAACCCTAACCCTAACCCGAACCCTAACACTAACCCGAACCCTAACCCTAATCCTAACCCTAACCCTTACCCGAACCCTAACCCGAACCCTAACCCGAACCCTAACCCTAACCCTTACCCGAACCCTAACCCTAACCCTAAACCTAACCCTAACCCGAACCCTAACCCTAACCCTAACCCTAACACTAAACCGAACCCGAACCCTAACCCTAACCCTTAACAGAGCCCGAAACCTAACCCGAACCCGAACCCTATCCCGAACCCTAAACCTAACCCGAACCCTAACCCTAACCCGAACCCTAACCCGAACCCTAACCCTAACCCTAACCCGAACCCTAACCCGAACCCTAACCCGAACCCTAAACCTAAACCTAACCCGAACCCTAACCCTAAACCTAACCCAAACCCTAAACCTAACCCGAACCCTAACCCGAACCCTAACCCTAACCCTAACCTGAACCCTAACCCGAACCCTAACCCGAACCCTAACCCTAACCCTAACCCGAACCCTAACCCTAACCCTAACCCGAACCCTAACCCTAACCCTAACCGAAACCCTAACCCGAACCCTAACCCTAACCCTAACCCTAACCCGAAACCTAACCCTAACCCGAACCCTAACTCTAACCCTAACCTTAACACGAACCCTATCCCGAACCCTAACCCTAACCCGAACCCTAATCCTAACCCTAACCCTAATCCTAAACCGAACCCTAACCCTAACCCTAACCGGAACCCTAACCCTAACCCTAACCCGAACCCGAACCCTAAGCTCATACCCGAATCCTAACCCTAACCCGAACCCTAACACTAACCCTAACCCCGAACCCGAACCCTAACCCTAACCCTAACCCTAACACGAACCCTAACCCGAACCCTAACCCGAACCCAAACCCTACCCCTAACCCGAACCCGAACCCTAACCCTAACCCTAAAACTAACCCGACCCCTAACCCGAAACCTAACACGAAACCTAACCCTAACCCTAAACCTAACCCGAACCCGAACCTTAACCCGAACCCTAACCTGAACCCTAACCCTAACCCTAGCCCTAACCCTAACCCTAACCCGAACCCTAACCCTAACACTAACCCTAAACCGAACCCTAACCTGAAACCTAACACTAAACCTAACCCGAACCCTAACCCTAACCCTAAACATAAACCGAACCCTAACCCGAACCCTAACCCTAACCCTAACCCGAACCCTAACCCTAACCCTAACCCCTAACCCTAACTCTAGCCCTAACCCTAACCCGAACCCTAACCCTAACACTAACACTAACCGTAACCATAACCCGAACCCTAACCCGAACCCTACCCCTAACTCTAATCCGAACACTAACCCTAACCCTAACCCTAAACCTAACGCGAACCCTAACCCTAACACTAACACGAACCGTAACCCTAACCAGAACCCTAACCCTAACCAGAACCCGAACCCTAACCCTAACCCTAACCCTAACCCTATCCCTAACCTCAAACTTAACCCTAACCCTAACCCGAACCCTAACCCGAACCCTAACCCTACCCCTAACCTGAACACTAACACCTAACCCTAACCCGAACCCGAACCCTAACCCGAACCCGAACCCTAACCCGAACCCGAAACCTAACCCAAACCCGAACCCGAAAACGAACCCAAACCCTAACCCTAACCCGAACCCTAACCCTAACCCTAACCCTAACTCTAACCCGAACCGTAAACCTAACCCTAACTCTAACCCTAAACCTAACCCTAACCCGAACCCTAACCCTAAACCTAACCCAAACCCTAACCCGAACACTAACCCGAACCCTAACACTAACCCTAACCCTAACCCTAACCCGAACCCTAAACCTAACCCGAACCCTAACCCGAACCCTAACCCGAACCCTAACTCTAACCCTAACCCCTAACCCTAACCCGAAACCTAATCCTAACCCTAAACCTAACCCTAAACCGAACCCTAACCCTAACCCTAACCCTAAACCTAACCTTAACCCTAACCCTAAACCTAACTCTAACTCTAACCCTAACCCTAACCCGAACCCTAACCCTAACCCGAACCCTAACCCTAAACGTAAACCTAACCCTAACTCTAAACCGAACCCTAACCCTAACCCTAACCGGAACCCTAACCCTAACCCGAACCCGAACCCGAACCCTAACCCCTTAGCCGAATCCTAACCCTAATCCGAACCTTACCCGAACCCTAACCTAACCCTAACCCGAACCCTAACACTAGCACTAACCCCTAACCCTAACCCTAACCCTAACCCGAACCCTAACCCTAACCTTAACACTAACCCTAACACGAACCCTACCCCTAACCCTAATACGAACCCTAAACCTAACCCTAACCCTAACCCTAACCCGAACCCTCACCCTAACCCTAACCCGAAACCTAACCCGAACCCGAACCCTAACCCTAACCCGAACCCGAACCTGAACACTAACCCTAACGCGAACCCTAACCGTAACCCTAACCCTAAACCAAACCCTAACCCAAAACCGAAACCTAACCCGAACCCGAACCCTAACCCTAACCCGAACCCGAACCCTAACCCTAACCCGAACCCTAAACCTAACCCTAACCCGAAACCTAAACCTAACCCTAACCCGAACCCTAACCCGTACCCTAACCCTAAATCTAACCGGAACCCTAACCCCTACCCCTAACCCGAACCCGAACCCTAACCCGACCCCGAACCCGAACCCTAACCCTAACCCTAATCCGAACCCTAACCCTAACCCGAACCCTAACCCTAACCCGAACCCTAACCCTAATCCTAAACCTAAACCTTACCCGAACCCTAACCCGAACTCTAACCCGAACCCTAACCCTAACCCTTACCCGAACCCTAACCCTAACCCTAAACCTAACCCTAACCCGAACCCTAACCCTAACCCTAACCCTAACCCGAACCCGAACCCTAACCCTAAACCTTAACAGACCCCGAACCCTAACCCGAACCCGAACCCGAACCCTAACCCGAACCCTAAACCTAACCCGAAACCTAACCCTAACCCGAACCTTAACCCGAACCCTAACCCTAACCCTAACCCGAACCCTAACCCGAACCCTAACCCGAACCCTAAACCTAACCCTAACCCGAACCCTAACCCTAACCCTAACCCAAACCCTAACCGGAACCCTAACCCTAACCCTAACCCGTACCCTAACCCTAACCCGAACCCTAACCCTAACCCTAACCTTAACCCGAACCCTAACCCGAACCCTAACCCTAACCCTAACCCGAACCCTAACCCTAACCCTAACCCTAATCCTAACCCGAACCCTAACCCTAACCCTAACCGGAACTCTAACCCTAACCCTAACCCGAAACCGAACCCTAAGCTCATACCCGAATCCTAACCCTAACCCGAACCCTAACCCGAACCCTAACCCTAACCCTAACCCCGAACCCGAACCCTAACCCTAACCCTAACCCTAAGCCGAATCCTAACCCGAACCCTAACCCGAACCCAAACCCTACCCCTAACCCGATCCCGAACCCTAACCCTAACCCTAAAACTAAACCGACCCCTTACCCGAACCCTAACACGAACCCTAACCCTAACCCTAACCCTGACCCTAACCGGAACCTTAAACCGAACCCTAACCTGAAACCTAACCCTAACCCTAACCCTAACCCTAAAGCTAAACCGAAACCTAACCCTAACACTAACCCTAACCCGACCCTAACCCGAACCCTAACCCTAAACCTAACCCGAACCCTAACCCTAACCCTAACCATAACCCGAACCCTAACCCGAACCCTAACCCTAACACTAACCCGAACCCGAACCCTAACCCGAACCCTAACACTAACCCTAACCTTAACCCGAACCCTAACCCGAACCCTAACCCTAACCCTAACCCGAACCCTAACCCTAACACGAACCCTAACACTAACCCGAACCCTAACCCTAACCCTAACCGTAACTCTAACCCTAACGCCAACCTTAACCCTAACCCTAACCCGAACCCTAACCCGAACCATAACCCTACCCCTAACCTGAACACTAACACCTAACCCTAACCCGAACCCGAACCCTAACCCGAACCCGAACCATAACCCGAACCCGAAACCTAACCCAAACCTGAACCCGAACACGAACCCTAACACTAACCCTAACCCGAACCATAACCCCTAACCCGAACCGGAACCCTAACCCGAACCCGAACCCTAACCCGAACCCGAACCCGAACCCAAACCATAACCCTAACCCTAACCCGAACCCTAACCCTAACCCTAAGCCTAAACCTAACCCGAACCCTAACCCTAACCCTAACCCTAACCCTAACCCTAACCCGAACCCTAACCCTAACCCTAACCCTAACCCTAACCCCTAACCCTAACCGGAACCCTAACCCTAACTCGAACCCTAACCCTAACCCTAAACCGAACCCTAACCCTAACC
Organism: Urocyon cinereoargenteus; assembly: GCA_032313775.1. NCBI lineage: Eukaryota > Metazoa > Chordata > Mammalia > Carnivora > Canidae > Urocyon > Urocyon cinereoargenteus. The sequence continues at coordinate 360,506 of JAVLSZ010000057.1, forward strand.
CTAAACCGAACCCTAACCCTAACCGGAACCCTAACCCTAACCCGAACCCGAACCCGAACCCTAACCCCTTACCCGAATCCTAACCCTAATCCGAACCTTTCCCGAAACCTAACCCTAAACCTAACCCGAACCCTAACCATAACCCTAACCCCTAACCCTAACCCTAACCCTAACCCGAACCCTCACCCTAACCTTAACACTAGCCCTAACCCGAACCCGAAACCTGACCCGAACCCTACCCCTAACCCTAATCCGAACCCTAAACCTAACCCTAACCCTAACCCTAACCGAACCCTAATCCTAACCCTAACCCAAACCCTAACCCTAACCCGAACCCTAACCCTAACCCGAACCCGAACCCGAAAACTAACCCTAACCCGAACCCTAAACGTAACCCCAACCCTAAACCAAACCCTAACCCAAACCCGAACCCTAACCCGAACCCGAAACCTAACCCTAACCCGAACCCGAAACCTAACCATAACACGAAACCTAACCCTAACCCTAACCCGAACCCTAAACCTAACCCTAACCCGAACCCTAACCCTAACCCTAAACCTAACCCTAACTCTAACCCGAACCCTAACCCTAACCCTAACCGGAACCCTAACCCTAACCCTAACCCGAACCCGAACCCTAACCACTTACCCGAATCCTAACCCTAACCCGAACCTTACCCGAACCCTAACCCTAAACCTAACCCGAACCCTAACCCTAACCCTAACCCCTAACCCTAACCCTAACCCTAACCCTAACCCTAACCTTAACACTAACCCTAACCCGTACCCGAACCCTGACCCGATCCCTACCCCTAACCCTAATCCGAAACCTAAAGCTAACCCTAACCCTAACCCTAACCCGAACCCTAACCTAAACCTAACCCGAACCCTAACCTTAACCCGAACCCTAACCCTAACCCGAACCCTAACCGTAAACCTAACCGTAACCCAAAACCTTACCCAAACCCGAACCCTAACCCGAACCCGAACCCTAACCCTAACCCGAACCCGAACCCTATCCCTAACCCAAATCCTAACCCTAACCCTAACCCGAACCCTAACCCTAACCTAAACCTAAACCTAACTCTACCCGAACCCTAACCCTAACCCTAACGGGAACCCTAACCCTAACCCTAACCAGAACTCGAACCCTAACCCCTTACCCGAATCCTAACCCTAACCCGAACCTTACCCGAACCCTAACCCTAACCCTAACCCTAACCCTAACCCTAACCCTAACACTAACACGAACCCTAACCCTAACCCTAACCCTAACCCGAACCCTAAACCTAACCCGAACCCGAACCCTAACCCGAAACCTAAACCTAACCCTAAACCTAACCCTAACCCTAACCCTAACCCGAACCCTAACCCTAACCCTAACCCTAACCCCTAAACCTAACCCTAACCCTAACCCTAAACCTAACCCTAAAACATAACCCGAACCCGAACCCTAACTCTAACCCTAACCCTAACCCGAACCCGAAACCTAACCCTAAACCTAACCCTAACCCTAACCCTAACCCTAATCCGAACATTAACCCGAACCCTAACCCTTACCCTAACCCTAACCCAAACCCTAACCCGAACCCTAACCCTAACCCTAACCCTAACCCTAACCCGAACCCGAACCCTAACCCTAACACTAACCCTAACCCTAACCCCTATCACGAACCCGAACCCGAACCCAAACCCGAACCCGAACCCTAACCTTACCCCGAAACCGAACCCAAACCATAACCCTAACCCTAACCCGAACCCTAACCCTAATCCTAACCCTAACCCTAACCCTAACCCTAACACGAAACCTAACTCTAACCCTAACCCTAACCCGAAACCTAACCCTAACCCTAACCCTAACCCGAACCCTAACCCTAACTCGAACACTAACCCTAACCCTAACAAGAACCCTAACCCTAACCCTAACCCTAACCCTAACCCTTACCCTAACCCCTAACCCTAACCCTAACGCTAACCCTAAACCTAACCCTAACTCTAAACCGAACCCTAACCCTAACCCTAACCGGAACCCTAACCCTAACCCGAACCCGAACCCGAACCCTAACCCCTTACCCGAATCCTAACCCTAATCCGAACCTTACCCAAACCCTAACCCTAACCCTAACCCGAACCCTAACACTAACACTAACCCCTAACCCTAACCCTAAACCTAAACCGAACCCTAACCCTAACCTTAACACTAACCCTAACCCGAACCCTACCCCTAACCCTAATACGAACCCTAAACCTAACCCTAACCCTAACCCTAACCCTAACACGAACCCTAACACTAACCCTAACCCGAACCCTAACCCTAACCCGAACCCTAACCCTAACCCGAACCCGAAACCGAACACTAACCCTAACCCGAACCCTAACCGTAACCCTAACCCTAGACCAAACCCTAACCCAAAACCGAACCCTAACCCGAACCCGAACCCTAACCCTAACCCGAACCCGAACCCTAACCCTAACCCGAACCCTAACCCTAACCCTAACCCGAAACCTAAACCTAACCCTAACCCGAACCCTAACCCTAACCCGAACCCTAACCATAACCCTAACCGGAACCCTAACCCCTAACCCTAACCCGAACCCGAACCCTAACCCTAACCCGAACCTGAACCCGAACCCTAACCCTAACCCTAACCCGAACCCTAACCCTAACCCGAACCCTAACCCTAATCCTAACCCTAACCCTTACCCGAACCCTAACCCGAACCCTAACCCGAACCCTAACCCTAACCCTTACCTGAACCCTAAATCTAACCCTAAACCTAACCCTAACACGAACCCTAACCCTAACCCTAACCCTAACCCGAACCCGAACCCTAACCCTAACCCTTAACAGAGCCCGAACCCTAACCCGAACCAGAACCCTAACACGAACCCTAAACCTAACCCGAACCCTAACCCTAACCCGACCCTAACCCGAACCCTAACCCTAACCCTAACCCGAACCCTAACCCGAACCCTAACCCGAAACCTAAACCTAACCCTAACACGAACCCTAACCCTAACCCTAACCCAAACCCTAACCGGAACCCTAACTCTAACCCTAACCCTAACCCGTACCCGAACCCTAACCCGAACCCTAACCCTAACCCTAAACTTAACCCGAACCCTATCCCGAACCCTAACCCTAACCCTAACCCGAACCCTAACCCTTACCCTAACCCTAATCCTAACCCGAACCCTAACCCTAACCCTAACCGGAACTCTAACGCTAAACCTAACCCGAATCCGAACCCTAAGCTCATACCCGAATCCTAACCCTAACCCGAACCCTAACCCGAACCCTAACGCTAACGCTAACCCCGAACCCGAACCCTAACCCTAAACCTAAACCGAACCCTAACCCTAACCTTAACACTAACCCTAACCCGAACCCTACCCCTAACCCTAATACGAACCCTAAACCTAACCCTAACCCTAACCCTAACCCTAACACGAACCCTAACACTAACCCTAACCCGAACCCTAACCCTAACCCGAACCCTAACCCTAACCCGAACCCGAACCCGAACACTAACCCTAACCCGAACCCTAACCGTAACCCTAACCCTAGACCAAACCCTAACCCAAAACCGAACCCTAACCCGAACCCGAACCCTAACCCTAACCCGAACCCGAACCCTAACCCTAACCCGAACCCTAACCCTAACCCTAACCCGAAACCTAAACCTAACCCTAACCCGAACCCTAACCCTAACCCGAACCCTAACCATAACCCTAACCGGAACCCTAACCCCTAACCCTAACCCGAACCCGAACCCTAACCCTAACCCGAACCTGAACCCGAACCCTAACCCTAACCCTAACCCGAACCCTAACCCTAACCCGAACCCTAACCCTAATCCTAACCCTAACCCTTACCCGAACCCTAACCCGAACCCTAACCCGAACCCTAACCCTAACCCTTACCCGAACCCTAAATCTAACCCTAAACCTAACCCTAACCCGAACCCTAACCCTAACCCTAACCCTAACCCGAACCCGAACCCTAACCCTAACCCTTAACAGAGCCCGAACCCTAACCCGAACCAGAACCCTAACACGAACCCTAAACCTAACCCGAACCCTAACCCTAACCCGACCCTAACCCGAACCCTAACCCTAACCCTAACCCGAACCCTAACCCGAACCCTAACCCGAAACCTAAACCTAACCCTAACCCGAACCCTAACCCTAACCCTAACCCAAACCCTAACCGGAACCCTAACTCTAACCCTAACCCTAACCCGTACCCGAACCCTAACCCGAACCCTAACCCTAACCCTAAACTTAACCCGAACCCTATCCCGAACCCTAACCCTAACCCTAACCCGAACCCTAACCCTTACCCTAACCCTAATCCTAACCCGAACCCTAACCCTAACCCTAACCGGAACTCTAACGCTAAACCAAACCCGAAACCGAACCCTAAGCTCATACCCGAATCCTAACCCTAACCCGAACCCTAACCCGAACCCTAACGCTAACGCTAACCCCGAACCCGAACCCTAACCCTAACCCTAACCCTAACCCGAACCCTAACCCGAACCCTAACCCGAACCCAAACCCTACCCCTAACCCGAACCCGAACCCTAACCCTAACCCTAAAACTAACCCGACCTCTTACCCGAACCCTAACACGAACCCTAACCCTAACCCTAACCCTAACCCTAACCGGAACCTTAACCCGAACCCTAACTTGAACCCTAACCCTAACCCTAACCCTAAAGCTAAACCGAACCATAACCCTAACACTAACCCTAACCCGAACCCTAACCCGAACCCTAACCCGAAACCTGACCCTAACCCTAACCCCTAACCCTAACCCTAAACCTAACCCGAACCCTAACCCTAACCCTAAAACTAACCGTAACCCTCACCCGAACCCTAACCCGAAACCTACCCCTAACCCTAATCCGAACCCTAAGCCTAACCCTAACCCTAACCCTAACCCGAACCTTAACCCTAACCCTAACCCGAACCCTAACCCTAACCCGAACCCTAACCCGAACCCGAACCCGAACCCTAACCCTAACCCTAACCCTAACCCTAACACCAAACTTAACCCTAAACCTAACCCGAACCCTAACCCGAACCCTAACCCTACCCCTAACCTGAACACTAACACCTAACCCTAACCCGAAACCGAACCCTAACCCGAACACGAACCCTAACCCGAACCCGAAACCTAACCCAAACCCGAACCCGAACACGAACCCTAACACTAACCCTAACCCGAACCATAACCCCTAACCCGACCCGAACCCTAACCCGAACCCGAACCCTAACCCGAACCCGAACCCGATTCCAAACCATAACCATAACCCTAACCCGAACCCTAACCCTAACCCTAAGCCTAACCCTAACCCGAACCCTAACCCTCACCCTAACCCTAACCCTAACCCTAACCCGAACCCTAACCCTAACCCTAACCCTAACCCTAACCCCTAACCCTAACCGGAACCCTAACCCTAACTCGAACCCTAACCCTAACACTAAACCGAACCCTAACCCTAACCCTAAACCTAACCCTAACTCTAACCCGAACCCTAACCCTAACCCTAACCGGAACCCTAACCCTAACCCGAACCCGAACCCGAACCCTAACCCCATACCCGAATCCTAACCCTAATCCGAACCTTACCCGAAACCTAACCCTAACCCTAACCCGAACCCTAACCATAACCCTAACCCCTAACCCTAACCCTAACCCTAACCCTAACCCGAACCCTCACCCTAACCTTAACACTAACCCTAACCCGAACCCGAACCCTGACCCGAACCCTACCCCTAACCCTAATCCGAACCCTAAAGCTAACCCTAACCCTAACCCGAACCCTAATCCTAACCCTAACCCAAACCCTAACCCTAACCCGAACCCTAACCCTAACCCGAACCCGAACCCGAAAACTAACCCTAACCCGAACCCTAACCGTAACCCTAACCCTAAACCAAACCCTAACCCAAACCCGAACCCTAACCCGAACCCTAACCCTAACCCTAACCCGAACCCTAACCCTAACCCTAACCCGAACCCTAACCCTAAACCTAACCCCTAACCCTAACCCTAACCCTAACCCTAACCCTAACCTTAACACTAACCCTAACCCGAACCCGAAACCTGAACCGAACCCTACCCCTAACCCTAATCCGAAACCTAAACCTAACCCTAACCCTAACCCTAACCCGAACCCTAACCTAAACCTAACCCGAACCCTAACCTTAACCCGAACACTAACCCTAACCCGAACCCGAACCCGAACCCTAACCCTAACCCGAACCCTAACCGTAAACCTAACCCTAACCCAAACCCTAACCCAAACCCGAACCCTAACCCGAAACCGAAACCTAACCCTAACCCGAACCCGAACCCTAACCCTAACCAGAACCCTAACCCTAACCCTAACCCGAACCTTAACCCTAACCCTAAACCTAAACCTAACTCTAACCCGAACCCTAACCCTAACCCTAATGGGAACCCTAACCCTAACCCTAACCAGAACCCGAACCCTAACCCCTTACCCGAATCCTAACCCTAACCCGAACCTTACCCGAACCCTAACCCTAACCCCAACCCGAACCCTAACCCTAACCCTAACCCTAACCCGAACCCTAACCCTAACCCTAACCCGAACCCTAAACCTAACCCGAACCCGAACCCTAACCCTAACCCTAACCCTAACCCTAACCCTAACCCTAACCCCTAACCCTAACCCTAACCCTAACACTAAACCTAACCCTAAAACGTAACCCTAACACGAACCCGAACCCTAACCCGAACCCGAACCCTAACCCTAACCCGAACCCTAAACCTAACCCGAACCCGAACCCTAACCCTAACCCTAACCCTAACCCGAACCCTAACCCGAAACCTAACCCTTACCCTAACCCTAACCCTAACCCTATTCCGAACCCTAACCCTAACCCTAACACGAACCCGAACCCTAACCCGAACCCGAACCCTAACCCGAACCGTAACCCGAACCCTAGCCCTAACCCTAACCCGAACCCTAACCCTAACCCTAACCCAAAACCTAACCCGAACCCTAACCCTAACCCTAACCCTAACCCGAACCCGAACCCTAACCCTAACACTAACCCTAACCCTAACCCCTATCACGAACCCGAACCCGAACCCTAACCCGAACCCGAACCCTAACCTTACCCCGAAACCGAACCCAAACCATAAACCTAACCCTAACCCGAACCCTAACCCTAACCCTAACCCTAACCCTAACACGAAACCTAACTCTAACCCTAACCCTAACCCGAAAACTAACCCTAACCCTAACTCAAACACTAACCCTAAACCCTAACCCTAACCGGAACCCTAACCCTAACTCGAACACTAACCCTAACCCTAACCCGAACCCTAAACCTAACCCTAACCCTAACCCTTACCCTAAACCCTAACCCTAACCCTAACGCTAACACTAAACCTAACCCTAACTCTAAACCGAACCCTAACCCTAAACCTAACCGGAACCCTAACCCTAACCCGAACCCGAACCCGAACCCTAACCCCTTACCCGAATCCTAACCCTAATCCGAACCTTACCCGAACCCTAACCCTAACCCTAAACCGAACCCTAACACTAACACTAACCCCTAACCCTAACCCTAAACCTAAACCGAACCCTAACCCTAACCTTAACACTAACCCTAACCCGAACCCTAACCCTAACCCGAACCCTAACCCTAACCCGAACCCGAACCCGAACACTAACCCTAACCCGAACCCTAACCGTAACCCTAACCCTAGACCAAACCCTAACCCAAAACCGAACCCTAACCCGAACCCGAACCCTAACCCTAACCCGAACCCGAACCCTAACCCTAACCCGAACCCTAACCCTAACCCTAACCCGAAACCTAAACCTAACCCTAAGCCGAACCCTAAACCTAACCCGAACCCTAACCATAACCCTAACCGGAAACCTAACCCCTAACCCTAACCCGAACCCGAACCCTAACCCTAACCCGAACCTGAACCCGAACCCTAACCCTAACCCTAACCCGAACCCTAACCCTAACCCGAACCCTAACCCTAATCCTAACCCTAACCCTTACCCGAACCCTAACCCGAACCCTAACCCGAACCCTAACCCTAACCCTTACCCGAACCCTAAATCTAACCCTAAACCTAACCCTAACCCGAACCCTAACCCTAACCCTAACACCCTAACCCGAACCACCCCGAACCCTAACCCTAACCCTTAACAGTGCCCGAACCCTAACCCGAACCAGAACCCTAACACGAACCCTAAACCTAACCCGAACCCTAACCCTAACCCGACCCTAACCCGAACCCTAACCCTAACCCTAACCCGAACCCTAACCCGAACCCTAACCCGAAACCTAAACCTAACCCTAACCCGAACCCTAACCCTAACCCTAACCCAAACCCTAACCGGAACCCTAACTCTAACCCTAACCCTAACCCGTACCCGAACCCTAACCCGAACCCTAACCCTAACCCTAAACTTAACCCGAACCCTATCCCGAACCCTAACCCTAACCCTAACCCGAACCCTAACCCTTACCCTAACCCTAATCCTAACCCGAACCCTAACCCTAACCCTAACCGGAACTCTAACGCTAAACCTAACCCGAAACCGAACCCTAAGCTCATACCCGAATCCTAACCCTAACCCGAACCCTAACCCGAACCCTAACGCTAACGCTAACCCCGAACCCGAACCCTAACCCTAACCCTAACCCTAACCCGAACTCTAACCCGAACCCTAACCCGAACCCAAACCCAACCCCTAACCCGAACCCGAACCCTAACCCTAACCCTAAAACTAACCCGACCTCTTACCCGAACCCTAACACTAACCCTAAACCGAACCCTAACCCGAACCCTAACCCGAAACCTACCCCTAACCCTAATCCGAACCCTAACCCTAACCCTAACCCTAACCCTAACCCGAAACTTAACCCTAACCCTAACCCGAACCCTAACCCTAAACCGAACCCTAACCCGAACCCGAACCCGAACCCTAACCCTAACCCTAACCCTAACACCAAACTTAACCCTAAACCTAACCCGAACCCTAACCCGAACCCTAACCCTACCCCTAACCTGAACACTAACACCTAACCCTAACCCGAACCCGAACCCTAACCCGAACCCGAACCCTAACCCGAACCCGAAACCTAACCCAAACCCGAACCCGAACACGAACCCTAACACTAACCCTAACCCGAACCATAACCCCTAACCCGACCCGAACCCTAACCCGAACCCGAACCCTAACCCGAACCCGAACCCGATCCCAAACCATAACCATAACCCTAACCCGAACCCTAACGCTAACCCTAACCCTAACCCGAACCCTAACCCTAACCCTAACCCTAACCCTAACCCTAACCCCTAACCCTAACCGGAACCCTAACCCTAACTCGAACCCTAACCCTAACACTAAACCGAACCCTAACCCTAACCCTAAACCTAACCCTAACTCTAACCCGAACCCTAACCCTAACCCTAACTGGAACCCTAACCCTAACCCGAACCCGAACCCGAACCCTAACCCCTTACCCGAATCCTAACCCTAATCCGAACCTTACCCGAAACCTAACCCTAACCCTAACCCGAACCCTAACCATAACCCTAACCCCTAACCCTAACCCTAACCCTAACCCGAACCCTCACCCTAACCTTAACACTAACCCTAACCCGAACCCGAACCCTGACCCGAACCCTACCCCTAACCCTAATCCGAACCCTAAATCTAACCCTAACCCTAACCCGAACCCTAATCCTAACCCTAACCCAAACCCTAACCCTAACCCGAACCCTAACCCTAACCCGAACCCGAACCCGAAAACTAACCCTAACCCGAACCCTAACCGTAACCCTAACCATAAACCAAACCCTAACCCAAACCCGAACCCTAACCCGAACCCGAACCCTAACCCTAACCCGAACCCTAACCCTAACCCTAACCCGAACCCTAACACTAAACCTAACCCCTAACCCTAACCCTAACCCTAACCCTAACCTTAACACTAACCCTAACCCGAACCCGAAACCTGACCCGAACCCTACCCCTAACCCTAATCCGAAACCTAAACCTAACCCTAACCCTAACCCTAACCCGAACCCTAACCTAAACCTAACCCGAACCCTAACCTTAACCCGAACACTAACCCTAACCCGAACCCGAACCCGAACCCTAACCCTAACCCGAACCCTAACCGTAAACCTAACCCTAACCCAAACCCTAACCCAAACCCGAACCCTAACCCGAAACCGAACCCTAACCCTAACCCGAACCCGAACCCTAACCCTAACCCTAACCCGAACCCTAACCCTAACCCTAACCCGAACCCTAACCCTAACCCTAAACCTAAACCTAACTCTAACCCCAACCCTAACCCTAACCCTAATGGGAACCCTAACCCTAACCCTAACCAGAACCCGAACCCTAACCCCTTACCCGAATCCTAACCCTAACCCGAACCTTACCCGAACCCTAACCCTAACCCTAACCCGAACCCTAACCCTAACCCTAACCCTAACCCGAACCCTAACCCTAACCCTAACCCTAACCCGAACCCTAAACCTAACCCGAACCCGAACCCTAACCCGAAACCTAAACCTAACCCTAACCCTAACCCTAACCCTAACCCGAACCCTAACCCTAACCCGAACCCTAACCCTAACCCTAACCCTAACCCTAACCCTAACCCTAACCCCTAACCCTAACCCTAACCCTAACACTAAACCTAACCCTAAAGCGTAACCCGAACCCGAACCTTAACCCTAACCCTAACCCTAACCCGAATCCCAACCCTAACCCTAAACCTAACCCTAACCCTAACCCTAACCCTAACCCTAAACCGAACCCTAACCCGAAACCTAACCCTTACCCTAAACCTAACCCTAACCCTATTCCGAACCCTAACCCTAACCCTAACACGAACCCGAACCCTAACCCGAACCCGAACCCTAACCCGAACCGTAACCCGAACCCTAGCCCTAACCCTAACCCGAACCCTAACCCTAACCCTAACCCAAAACCTAACCCGAACCCTAACCCTAACCCTAACCCTAACCCGAACCCGAACCCTAACCCTAACACTAACCCTAACCCTAACCCCTATCACGAACCCGAACCCGAACCCTAACCCGAACCCGAACCCTAACCTTACCCCGAAACCGAACCCAAACCATAAACCTAACACTAACCCGAACCCTAACCCTAACCCTAACCCTAACCCTAACACGAAACCTAACTCTAACCCTAACCCTAACCCGAAACCTAACCCTAACCCTAACCCTAACCCGAAAACTAACCCTAACCCTAACCCAAACCCTAACCCTAAACCCTAACCCTAACCGGAACCCTAACCCTAACTCGAACACTAACCCTAACCCTAACCCGAACCCTAAACCTAACCCTAACCCTAACCCTTACCCTAAACCCTAACCCTAACCCTAACGCTAACACTAAACCTAACCCTAACTCTAAACCGAACCCTAACCCTAAACCTAACCGGAACCCTAACCCTAACCCGAACCCGAACCCGAACCCTAACCCCTTACCCGAATCCTAACCCTAATCCGAACCATACCCGAACCCTAACCCTAACCCTAACCCGAACCCTAACACTAACACTAACCCCTAACCCTAACCCTAACCCTAACCCGAACCCTAACCCTAACCTTAACACTAACCCTAACCCTAACCCTACCCCTAACCCTAATACGAACCCTAAACCTAACCCTAACCCTAACCCTAACCCTAACACGAACCCTAACCCTAACCCTAACCCGAACCCTAACCCTAACCCGAACCCTAACCCTAACCCGAACCCGAAACCGAACACTAACCCTAACCCGAACCCTAACCGTAACCTAACCCTAAACCAAACCCTAACCCTAAACAGAACCCTAACCAGAACCCGAACCCTAACCCTAACCCGAACCCGAACCCTAACCCTAACCCGAACCCTAACCCTAACCCTAACCCGAACCCTAAACCTAACCCTAAACCGAACCCTAACCCTATCCCGAACCCTAACCGTAACCCTAACCGGAACCCTATCCCCTAACCCTAACCCGAACCCACACCCTAACCATAACCGGAACCCGAACCAGAACCCAAACCCTAACCCTAACCCGAACCCTAACCCTAACCCGAACCCTAACCCTAACCCGAAATCTAACCCTAATCCTAACACAAACCCTTACCCGAACCCTAACCCTAACCCTAACCCGAACCCTACCCCGAACCCTAACCCTAACCCTAACCCTAACACGAAACCTAACTCTAACCCTAACCCTAACCCGAAACCTAACCCTAACCCTAACCCTAACGCGAACACTAACCCTAACCCTAACCCAAACCCTAACCCTAAACCCTAACCCTAACCCGAACCCTAACCCTAACTCGAACACTAACCCTAACCCTAACCCGAACCCTAACCCTAACCCTAACCCTAACCCTTACCCTAACCCCTAACCGTAACCCTAACGCTAACACTAAACCTAACCCTAACTCTAAACCGAACCCTAACCCTAACCCTAACCGGAACCCTAACCCTAACCCGAACCCGAACCCGAACCCTAACCCCTTACCCGAATCCTAACCCTAATCCGAACCATACCCGAACCCTAACCCTAACCCGAACCCGAACCCTAACACTAACACTAACCCCTAACCCTAACCCTAACCCTAACCCGAACCCTAACCCTAACCTTAACACTAACCTTAACCCGAACCCTACCCCTAACCCTAATACGAACCCTAAATCTAACCCTAACCCTAACCCTAACCCTAACACGAACCCTAACCCTAACCCTAACCCGAACCCTAACCCTAACCCGAACCTTAACCCTAACCCGAACCCGAACCCGAACACTAACCCTAACCCGAACCCTAACCGTAAACTAACCCTAAACCAAACCCTAACCCAAAACCGAACCCTAAGCAGAACCCGAACCCTAACCCTAACCCGAACCCGAACCCTAACCCTAACCCGAACCCTAACCCTAACCCTAACCCGAACCATAAACCTAACCCTAAACCGAACCCTAACCCTAACCCGAACCCTAACCCTAACCATAACCGGAACCCTAACCCCTAACCCTAACCCGAACACACACCCTAACCATAACCCGAACCCGAACCCGAACCCAAACCCTAACCCTAACCCGAACCCTAACCCTAACCCGAACCCTAACCCTAACCCGAAACCTAACCCTAATCCTAACCCTAACCCTTCCCGAACCCTAACCCTAACCCTAAACCTAACCCTACCCCGAACCCTAAACCTAACCCTAACCCTAACCCTAACCCGAACCCGAACCCGAACCCTAACCCTAACCCTTAACAGAGCCGAACCCTAACCCGAACCCGAACCCTAACCTGAACCCTAAACCTAACCCGAACCCTAACCCGAACCCTAACCCTAACCCTAACCCGAACCCTAACCCGAACCCTAACCCGAACCCTAAACCTAAACCTAACCCGAACCCTAACCCTAACACTAACCCAAACCCTAACCGGAACCCTAACCCTAACCCTAACCCTAACCCGTAACCTAACCCTAACCCGAACCCTAACCCGAACCCTAACCTTAACCCGAACCCTAACCAGAACCCTAACCCTAACCCGAACCCGAACCCTAACCCTAACCCTAACCCTAATCCTAACCCGAACCCTAACCCTAACCCTAACCGGAACTCTAACCCTAACCCTAACCCGAAACCGAACCCTAAGCTCATACCCGAATCCTAAACCTAACCCGAACCCTAACCCGAACCCTAACCCTAACCCTAACCCCGAACCCGAACCCTAACCCTAACCCTAACCCGAACCCTAACCCGAACACTAAACCCAACACAAACCCTACCCCTAACCCGAACCCGAAACCTAACCGTAACCCTAAAACTAACCCGACCCCTTACCCGAACCCTAACACGAACCCTAACCCTAACCCTAACCCTAACCCTAACCCTAACCCTAACCGGAACCTTAACCCGAACCCTAACCTGAACCCTAACCCTAACCCTAACCCTAACCCTAAAGCTAAACCGAACCCTAACCCTAACACTAACCCTAACCCGAACCCTAACCCGAACCCTAACACTAAACCTAACCCGAACACTAACACTAACCCTAACCATAACCCGAACCCTAACCCGAACCCTAACCCGAACCCTAACCCAAAACCTAACCCTAACCCTAACCCCTAACCCTAACCCTAACCCTAACCCTAACCCGAACCCTAACCCTAACCCTAAAACTAACCGTAACCCTCACCCGAACCCTAACCCGAAACCTACCTCTACCCCTAATCCGAAACCTAACCCTAAACCTAACCCTAACCCTAACCCTAACCCGAACCTTAACCCTAACCCTAACCCGAACCCTAACCCTAACCCGAACCCTAACCCTAACCCGAACCCGAAACCTAAACCTAACCCTAACCCTAACCCTAACACCAACCTTAACCCTAACCCTAACCCGAACCCTAACCCGAACCCTA
>JAVLSZ010000057.1:380000-382500 GCA_032313775.1 Urocyon cinereoargenteus
AACCCTAACCCGAACCCTAACCCTAACCCGAACCCGAAACCGAACACTAACCCTAACCCGAACCCTAACCGTAACCTAACCCTAAACCAAACCCTAACCCTAAACAGAACCCTAACCAGAACCCGAACCCTAACCCTAACCCGAACCCGAACCCTAACCCTAACCCGAACCCTAACCCTAACCCTAACCCGAACCCTAAACCTAACCCTAAACCGAACCCTAACCCTATCCCGAACCCTAACCGTAACCCTAACCGGAACCCTATCCCCTAACCCTAACCCGAACCCACACCCTAACCATAACCGGAACCCGAACCAGAACCCAAACCCTAACCCTAACCCGAACCCTAACCCTAACCCGAACCCTAACCCTAACCCGAAATCTAACCCTAATCCTAACACAAACCCTTACCCGAACCCTAACCCTAACCCTAACCCGAACCCTACCCCGAACCCTAACCCTAACCCTAACCCTAACACGAAACCTAACTCTAACCCTAACCCTAACCCGAAACCTAACCCTAACCCTAACCCTAACGCGAACACTAACCCTAACCCTAACCCAAACCCTAACCCTAAACCCTAACCCTAACCCGAACCCTAACCCTAACTCGAACACTAACCCTAACCCTAACCCGAACCCTAACCCTAACCCTAACCCTAACCCTTACCCTAACCCCTAACCGTAACCCTAACGCTAACACTAAACCTAACCCTAACTCTAAACCGAACCCTAACCCTAACCCTAACCGGAACCCTAACCCTAACCCGAACCCGAACCCGAACCCTAACCCCTTACCCGAATCCTAACCCTAATCCGAACCATACCCGAACCCTAACCCTAACCCGAACCCGAACCCTAACACTAACACTAACCCCTAACCCTAACCCTAACCCTAACCCGAACCCTAACCCTAACCTTAACACTAACCCTAACCCGAACCCTACCCCTAACCCTAATACGAACCCTAAATCTAACCCTAACCCTAACCCTAACCCTAACACGAACCCTAACCCTAACCCTAACCCGAACCCTAACCCTAACCCGAACCTTAACCCTAACCCGAACCCGAACCCGAACACTAACCCTAACCCGAACCCTAACCGTAAACTAACCCTAAACCAAACCCTAACCCAAAACCGAACCCTAAGCAGAACCCGAACCCTAACCCTAACCCGAACCCGAACCCTAACCCTAACCCGAACCCTAACCCTAACCCTAACCCGAACCATAAACCTAACCCTAAACCGAACCCTAACCCTAACCCGAACCCTAACCCTAACCATAACCGGAACCCTAACCCCTAACCCTAACCCGAACACACACCCTAACCATAACCCGAACCCGAACCCGAACCCAAACCCTAACCCTAACCCGAACCCTAACCCTAACCCGAACCCTAACCCTAACCCGAAACCTAACCCTAATCCTAACCCTAACCCTTCCCGAACCCTAACCCTAACCCTAAACCTAACCCTACCCCGAACCCTAAACCTAACCCTAACCCTAACCCTAACCCGAACCCGAACCCGAACCCTAACCCTAACCCTTAACAGAGCCGAACCCTAACCCGAACCCGAACCCTAACCTGAACCCTAAACCTAACCCGAACCCTAACCCGAACCCTAACCCTAACCCTAACCCGAACCCTAACCCGAACCCTAACCCGAACCCTAAACCTAAACCTAACCCGAACCCTAACCCTAACACTAACCCAAACCCTAACCGGAACCCTAACCCTAACCCTAACCCTAACCCGTAACCTAACCCTAACCCGAACCCTAACCCGAACCCTAACCTTAACCCGAACCCTAACCAGAACCCTAACCCTAACCCGAACCCGAACCCTAACCCTAACCCTAACCCTAATCCTAACCCGAACCCTAACCCTAACCCTAACCGGAACTCTAACCCTAACCCTAACCCGAAACCGAACCCTAAGCTCATACCCGAATCCTAAACCTAACCCGAACCCTAACCCGAACCCTAACCCTAACCCTAACCCCGAACCCGAACCCTAACCCTAACCCTAACCCGAACCCTAACCCGAACACTAAACCCAACACAAACCCTACCCCTAACCCGAACCCGAAACCTAACCGTAACCCTAAAACTAACCCGACCCCTTACCCGAACCCTAACACGAACCCTAACCCTAACCCTAACCCTAACCCTAACCCTAACCCTAACCGGAACCTTAACCCGAACCCTAACCTGAACCCTAACCCTAACCCTAACCCTAACCCTAAAGCTAAACCGAACCCTAACCCTAACACTAACCCTAACCCGAACCCTAACCCGAACCCTAACACTAAACCTAACCCGAACACTAACACTAACCCTAACCATAACCCGAACCCTAACCCGAACCCTAACCCGAACCCTAACCCAAAACCTAACCCTAACCCTAACCCCTAACCCTAACCCTAACCCTAACCCTAACCCGAACCCTAACCCTAACCCTAAAACTAACCGTAACCCTCACCCGAACCCTAACACG
>JAVLSZ010000057.1:395000-407500 GCA_032313775.1 Urocyon cinereoargenteus
AACCCTAACCCTAACCCTAAACCTAACCCGAAACCTAACCCTAACCCTAACCCCTAACCCTAAACCTAACCCTAACCCGAACCATAACCCTAACTCTAACACTAATCCTAACCCGAAACCGAACCCTAAACCGAACCCTACCCCTCACCCTAATCCGAACCATAAGCCTAACCCTAACACTAACCCTAACCCGAACCCGAACCCGAACCCTAACCCTAACCCGAACCTGAACCCTAACCCTAACCCGTACCCTAACCCTAACACTAAGCCGAACCCTAACCCGAACCCTAACCCTAACCCTAACCCGAACCCTAACCCTAACCCAAACCCTAACCCTAACCCTAACCCGAACACTAACCCTAACCCTAACCGGAACCTAACCCTAACCCGAACCCTAACCCTAACACGAACCCGAAACCGAACCCTAACCTGAACCCGAACCCTAAACCTAAACCTAACCCTAACCCAAACCCTAACCCAAACCTGAACCCTAACCCGAACCCGAACCCGAACCCTAACCATAACCCGAACCCGAACCCGATCCCTACCCATAACCCTAACCCGAACCCTAACCCTAACCCGAACGCTAACCCTAACCCGAACCCGAACCCTAAGCCCTTACCCGAATCCTAACCCTAACCCGAACCCTAACCAGAATCCTAACCCTAACCCCGAACCCGAACCCTAACCCTAATCCTAACCCTAACCCGAACCCGAACCCTAACCCTAACCCTAAACTGACACCTAACCCGAACCCTAACACGAACCCTAACCCTAACCGTAACCCTAACCCGAACCCTAACCCTAACCCGAACCCTAACACTAACCGTAACCATAACCCTAAAACTAACCCCTAACCCTAACTCTAACCCTATCCCTAACCCTAACCCTAAAACCTAACCCTAACCCAAACCCTAAACTTAACCCTAACCCTAACCCTAACCCGAACCCTAAACCTAAACCTAATCCTAACCCTAACCCTAACCCGAACCCTAACCCGAACCCTAACCCGAACCCTAACCCTAAACCTAACCCTAACCCTAACCCTAATCCGAACCCTAACCCTAACCCTAACAGAACACGAACCCTAACCCGAACCCGAACCCTAACCCGAAACCTAACCCTAACCCTAACCCGAACCCGAACCCTTACCCTAAACCGAACCCTAACCCGAACCCTAACCCTAAACCTAACCCTAACCCGAACCCTAACCCAAACCCGAACCCTATCCCTAAACCCAACCCTAACCCGAACCCTAACCCGTACCCTAACCCTAACCCTAACCCGAACCCTAACCCTAAACCTAACCGGAACCCTAACAATAAACCTAACCCGAACCAGAACCCTAAGCCCTTACCCGAATCCTAAACCTAACCCGAACCCTAACCCGAACCCTAACTCTAACCCTAACCCCGAATCCGAACCCTAACCCTAACCTTAACCCTAACCCTAATCCGAACCCGAACCCTAACCCTAACCCTAACCCTAACCCGACACCGAACCCTAACCCTAACCCGGACCCTAACCGTAACCCTAACACTAACCCTCACCCGAACCCTAAACCTAACCCTAACCCGAACCCTAACCCTAACCCTAACCCTAAACCTAACCCGAAACCTAACCCTAACCCTAACCCCTAACCCTAAACCTAACCCTAACCCGAACCATAACCCTAACTCTAACACTAATCCTAACCCGAACCCGAACCCTAAACCGAACCCTACCCCTCACCCTAATCCGAACCATAACCCTAACCCTATCACTAACCCGAACCCGAACCCGAACCCTAACCCTAACCCGAACCCGAACCCTAACCCTAACCCGTACCCTAACCCTAACACTAAGCCGAACCCTAACCCGAACCCTAACCCTAACCCTAACCCGAACCCTAACCATAACCCAAACCCTAACCCTAACCCTAACCCGAACCCTAACCATAACCCTAACCGGAACCTAACCCTAACCCGAACCCTAACCCTAACACGAACCCGAACCCGAACCCTAACCTGAACCCGAACCCTAAACCTAAACCTAACCCTAACCCAAACCCTAACCCAAACCTGAAACCTAATCCGAACCCGAACCCGAACCCTAACCATAACCCGAACCCGAACCCGATCCCTACCCATAACCCTAACCCGAACCCTAACCCTAACCCGAACCCTAACCCTAACCCGAACCCGAACCCTAAGCCCTTACCCGAATCCTAACCCTAACCCGAACCCTAACCAGAATCCTAACCCTAACCCCGAACCCGAACCCTAACCCTAATCCTAACCCTAACCCGAACCCGAACCCTATCCCTAACTCTAACCTGACACCTAACCCGAACCCTAACACGAACCCTAACCCTAACCCTAACCCTAACCCTAACCCTAACCCGAACCCTAACCCTAACCCGAACCCTAACACTAACCGTAACCGTAACCCTAAAACTAACCCCTAACCCTAACTCTAACCCTATCCCTAACCCTAACCCTAAAACCTAACCCTAACCCAAACCCTAACCTTAACCCTAACCCTAACCCTAACCCGAACCCTAAACCTAAACCTAATCCTAACCCTAACCCTAACCCGAACCCTAACCCGAACCCTAACCCTAACCCTAACCCTAACCCTAACCCTAATCCGAACCCTAACCCTAACCCTAACAGAACACGAACCCTAATCCGAACCCGAACCCTAACCCGAAACCTAACCCTAACCCTAACCCGAACCCGAACCCTTACCCTAAACCGAACCCTAACCCGAACCCTAACCCTAAACCTAACCCTAACCCGAACCCTAACACAAAACCGAACCCTATCCCTAAACCAAACCCTAACCCGAACCCTAACCCGTACCCTAACCCTAACCCTAACCCTAACCCTAACCCTAAACCTAACCGGAACCCTAACCCTAAACCTAACCCGAACCAGAACCCTAAGCCCTTACCCGAATCCTAAACCTAACCCGAACCCTAACCCGAACCCTAACTCTAACCCTAACCCCGAATCCGAACCCTAACCCTAACCTTAACCCTAACCCTAATCCGAACCCGAACCCTAACCCTAAACCTAACCCTAACCCGACACCGAACCCTAACCCTAACCCGGACCCTAACCGTAACCCTAACACTAACCCTCACCCGAACCCTAAACCTAACCCTAACCCGAACCCTAACCCTAACCCTAACCCTAAACCTAACCCGAAACCTAACCCTAACCCTAACCCCTAACCCTAAACCTAACCCTAACCCGAACCATAACCCTAACTCTAACACTAATCCTAACCCGAACCCGAACCCTAAACCGAACCCTACCCCTCACCCTAATCCGAACCATAACCCTAACACTAACACTAACCCTAACCCGAACCCGAACCCGAACCCTAACCCTAACCCGAACCCGAACCCTAACCCTAACCCGTACCCTAACCCTAACGCTAAGCCGAACCCTAAACCGAACCCTAACCCTAACCCTAACCCGAACCCTAACCCTAACCCAAACCCTAACCCTAAACCTAACCCGAACCCTAACCCTAACCCTAACCGGAACCTAACCCTAACCCGAACCATAACCCTAACACGAACCCGAACCCGAACCCTAACCTGAACCCGAACCCTAAACCTAAACCTAACCCTAACCCAAACCCTAACCCAAACCTGAACCCTAACCCGAACCCGAACCCGAACCCTAACCATAACCCGAACCCGAACCCGATCCCTACCCATAACCCTAACCCGAACCCTAACCCTAACCCGAACCCTAACCCTAACCCGAACCCGAACCCTAAGCCCTTACCCGAATCCAAACCCTAACCCGAACCCTAACCAGAATCCTAACCCTAACCCCGAACCCGAACCCTAACCCTAATCCTAACCCTAACCCGAACCCGAACCCTAACCCTAACCCTAACATGACACCTAACCCGAACCCTAACCCGAACCCTAACCCTAACCCTAACCCTAACCCTAACCCTAACCCGAACCCTAACCCTAACCCGAACCCTAACACTAACCGTAACCGTAACCCTAAAATTAACCCCTAACCCTAACTCTAACCCTATCCCTAACCCTAACCCTAAAACCTAACCCTAACCCAAACCCTAACCTTAACCCTAACCCTAACCCTAACCCGAACCCTAAACCTAAACCTAATCCTAACCCTAACCCTAACCCGAACCCTAACCCGAACCCTAACCCGAACCCTAACCCTAACCCTAACCCTAATCAGAACCCTAAACCTAACCCTAACAGAACACGAACCCTAACCCGAACCCGAACCCTAACCCGAAACCTAACCCTAACCCTAACCCGAACCCGAACCCTTACCCTAAACCGAACCCTAACCCGAACCCTAACCGGAACCCTAACCCGAACCCTAACCCTAACCTAACTCGAACCCTAACCCGAAACCTAGCCCTAATCCTAAACCGAACCCTTACCCTAACCCTAACCCAAACCCTAACCCGAACCCTAACCCTAACCCTAAACCCAACCCTAACCCGAAACCTAACCCTAACCCTAACCCTAACACCTAACCCGAACACGAACCCGAACCCTAACCCGAACCCGAACCCTAACCTTACCCCGAACACGAAACCAAACCATAACCCTAACCCTAACCCGAACCCTAACCCTAACCCGAACCCTAACACTAACCGTAACCGTAACCCTAAAACTAACCCCTAACCCTAACTCTAACCCTATCCCTAACCCTAACCCTAAAACCTAACCCTAACCCAAACCCTAACCTTAACCCTAACCCTAACCCTAACCCGAACCCTAAACCTAAACCTAATCCTAACCCTAACCCTAACCCGAACCCTAACTCGAACCCTAACCCGAACCCTAAGCCTAACCCTAACCCTAACCCTAATCCGAACCCTAACCCTAACCCTAACAGAACACGAACCCTAACCCGAACCCGAACCCTAACGCGAAACCTAAACCTAACCCTAACCCGAACCCGAACCCTTACCCTAAACCGAACCCTAACCCGAACCCTAACCCTAAACCTAACCCTAACCCGAACCCTAACCCAAACCCGAACCCTATCCCTAAACCTAACCCTAACCCGAACCCTAACCCGTACCCTAACCCTAAACCTAACCCGAACCCTAACCCTAAACCTAACCGGAACCCTAACCCTAAACCTAACCCGAACCAGAACCCTAAGCCCTTACCCGAATCCTAAACCTAACCCGAACCCTAACCCGAACCCTAACTCTAACCCTAACCCCGAATCCGAACCCTAACCCTAACCTTAACCCTAACCCTAATCCGAACCCGAACCCTAACCCTAACCCTAACCCTAACCCTAACCCGACACCGAACCCTAACCCTAACCCGGACCCTAACCGTAACCCTAACACTAACCCTCACCCGAACCCTAAACCTAACCCTAACCCGAACCCTAACCCTAACCCTAACCCTAAACCTAACCCGAAACCTAACCCTAACCCTAACCCCTAACCCTAAACCTAACCCTAACCCGAACCATAACCCTAACTCTAACACTAATCCTAACCCGAACCCGAACCCTAAACCGAACCCTACCCCTCACCCTAATCCGAACCATAACCCTAACACTAACACTAACCCTAACCCGAACCCGAACCCGAACCCTAACCCTAACCCGAACCCGAACCCTAACCCTAACCCGTACCCTAACCCTAACGCTAAGCCGAACCCTAAACCGAACCCTAACCCTAACCCTAACCCGAACCCTAACCCTAACCCAAACCCTAACCCTAAACCTAACCCGAACCCTAACCCTAACCCTAACCGGAACCTAACCCTAACCCGAACCCTAACCCTAACACGAACCCGAACCCGAACCCTAACCTGAACCCGAACCCTAAACCTAAACCTAACCCTAACCCAAACCCTAACCCAAACCTGAACCCTAACCCGAACCCGAACCCGAACCCTAACCATAACCCGAACCCGAACCCGATCCCTACCCATAACCCTAACCCGAACCCTAACCCTAACCCGAACCCTAACCCTAACCCGAACCCGAACCCTAAGCCCTTACCCGAATCCAAACCCTAACCCGAACCCTAACCAGAATCCTAACCCTAACCCCGAACCCGAACCCTAACCCTAATCCTAACCCTAACCCGAACCCGAACCCTAACCCTAACCCTAACATGACACCTAACCCGAACCCTAACCCGAACCCTAACCCTAACCCTAACCCTAACCCTAACCCTAACCCGAACCCTAACCCTAACCCGAACCCTAACACTAACCGTAACCGTAACCCTAAAATTAACCCCTAACCCTAACTCTAACCCTATCCCTAACCCTAACCCTAAAACCTAACCCTAACCCAAACCCTAACCTTAACCCTAACCCTAACCCTAACCCGAACCCTAAACCTAAACCTAATCCTAACCCTAACCCTAACCCGAACCCTAACCCGAACCCTAACCCGAACCCTAACCCTAACCCTAACCCTAACCCTAATCAGAACCCTAAACCTAACCCTAACAGAACACGAACCCTAACCCGAACCCGAACCCTAACCCGAAACCTAACCCTAACCCTAACCCGAACCCGAACCCTTACCCTAAACCGAACCCTAACCCGAACCCTAACCGGAACCCTAACCCGAACCCTAACCCTAACCTAACTCGAACCCTAACCCGAAACCTAGCCCTAATCCTAAACCGAACCCTTACCCTAACCCTAACCCAAACCCTAACCCGAACCCTAACCCTAACCCTAAACCCAACCCTAACCCGAACCCTGACCCTAACCCTAACCCTAACACCTAACCCGAACACGAACCCGAACCCTAACCCGAACCCGAACCCTAACCTTACCCCGAACACGAAACCAAACCATAACCCTAACCCTAACCCGAACCCTAACCCTAACCCGAACCCTAACACTAACCGTAACCGTAACCCTAAAACTAACCCCTAACCCTAACTCTAACCCTATCCCTAACCCTAACCCTAAAACCTAACCCTAACCCAAACCCTAACCTTAACCCTAACCCTAACCCTAACCCGAACCCTAAACCTAAACCTAATCCTAACCCTAACCCTAACCCGAACCCTAACTCGAACCCTAACCCGAACCCTAAGCCTAACCCTAACCCTAACCCTAATCCGAACCCTAACCCTAACCCTAACAGAACACGAACCCTAACCCGAACCCGAACCCTAACGCGAAACCTAAACCTAACCCTAACCCGAACCCGAACCCTTACCCTAAACCGAACCCTAACCCGAACCCTAACCCTAAACCTAACCCTAACCCGAACCCTAACCCAAACCCGAACCCTATCCCTAAACCTAACCCTAACCCGAACCCTAACCCTAACCCTAACCGGAACCTAACCCTAACCCGAACCCTAACCCTAACACGAACCCGAACCCGAACCCTAACCTGAACCCGAACCCTAAACCTAAACCTAACCCTAACCCAAACCCTAACCCAAACCTGAACCCTAACCCGAACCCGAACCCGAACCCTAACCATAACCCGAACCCGAACCCGATCCCTACCCATAACCCTAACCCGAAACCTAACCCTAACCCGAACCCTAACCCTAACACGAACCCGAACCCTAACCCTAAACCTAACCCTAACCCGAACCCGAACCCTAACCCTAACCCTAAGCCTAACCCGACACCGAACCCTAACCCTAACCCGGACCCTAACCGTAACCCTAACACTAACCCTCACCCGAACCCTAAACCTAACCCTAACCCGAAACCTAACCCTAACCCTAACCCTAAACCTAACCAGAAACCTAACCCTAACACTAACCCCTAACCCTAACCCTAACCCTAACCCTAACCCGAACCCTAACCCTAACTCTAACACTAACACTAACCCGAACCCGAACCCTAAACCGAACCCTACCCCTAACCCTAATCCGAACCCTAACCCTAACCAAAACACTAACCCTAACCCGAACCCGAACCCGAACCCTAACCCTAACCCGAACCTGAACCCTTACCCTAACCCGTACCCTAACCCTAACCCTAACCCTAACCCGAACCCTAACCCTAAACCGAACCCGAACCCTAACCCTAACCCGAACCCTAACCCTAACCCTAACCCGAACCCTAACCTAACCCTAACACGAACCCTAACCCTAACCCGAACCCTAACCCTAACCCTAACCCGAATCCTAACCCTAACCCTAACCCGAACCCTAACCCGAACCCTAAACCTAACCCTAACCCTAACCCGACCCTAACACTAACCCTAACCCGAACCCTAACCCTAACCCTAAACCTAACCCTAACTGGAACCCTAACCCTAACCCTAACCGAACCCTAAACCTAACCCTAACCCTAACACTAACCCGAATCCTAACCCTAACCCTAAACCTAACCCTAACACTAAAGCGAACCCTAACCCTAACCCGAACCCTAACCCTAACCCTAACCCTAACCCGAACCCTAACCCTAAACCTAACCCTAACCCTAACCCTAACCCTTACCCTAAAACCTAACCCTAACCCAAATCCTAACCTAACCCTAAACCTAACCCGAACCCTAACCCTAAACCTAACCCTAACCCTACACCGAACCCTAACCCGAACCCTAACCCGAACCCTAACTCTAACCCTAACCCTAACCCTAACCCTAATCCGAACCCTATCCCTAACCCTAATCCGAACCCGAACCCTAACCCAAACCCGAACCCTAACCCGAATCCTAACCCTAACCCTAACCCGAGCCCTAACCATAACCCGAATCCTAACCCTAACCCTAACCCGAACCCTAACCCTAACCCGAACCCTAAGCCGAACCCTAACCCTAAATCTAACCCTAAACCGAACCCGAACCCTAACCCTAACCCGTAACCTAACTCTAACCCTAACCCGAACCCTACCCGAACCCTAACCCTAACCCTAACCCGAACCCTAACCCTAACCCAAACCCTAACCCTAACCCTAACCCGAACCCTAACCCTAACCCTAACCGGAACCTAACCCTAACCCGAACCCTATCCCTAACACGAACCCGAACCCGAACCATAACCCGAACCCGAACCCTAACACTAAACCTAACCCTAACCCAAACCCTAACCCAAACTTGAACCCTACCCGAACCCGAACCCTAACCCTAACCCGAACCCTAACCCTAAACCTAACTAGAACCCTAAACCTAACCCTAACCCGAACCCTAACCCTAACCCGAACCCTAACCGTAACCCTAACCCGAATCCTAACCCTAACCCTAACCCGAACCCTAACCCGAACCATAAAACTAACCCTAACCCTAAACCGAACCCTAACCGGAACCCTAACCCGAACCCTACCCTAACCCTAACTCGAACCCTAACCCGAAACCTAGCTCTAATCCTAACCCGAACCCTAACCCTAACCCTAACACAAACCCTAACCCGAACCCTAACCCTAACCCTAACCCTAAACCTATCCCGAACACTAACCCTAACCCGAACCCTAACCCTAACCCTAACCCTAACCCGAACACTAACCCTAACCCTAACCCTAACCCTAACCCTAACCCTAACCCCTAACCCTAACCCGAACCCTAACCCTAACTCGAACACTAACCCTAACCCTAACCCGAACCCTAACCCTAACCCTAAGCCTAAACCTAACCCGAACCCTAACCCTAACCCTAAACCTAACCCTAACACTAACCCTAACCCTAACCCTAACCCGAACCCTAACCCTAACCCGAACCCTAACCCTAACCCTAACCCTAACCCGAACACTAACCCTAACCCTAACCCTAACCCTAACCCTAACCCAAACCCTAACCCTAACCCTAACCCGAACCCTAACCCTAACCCTAACCGGAACCTAACCCTAACCCGAACCCTAACCCTAACACGAACCCGAACCCGAACCCTAACCTGAACCCGAACCCTAAACCTAAACCTAACCCTAACCCAAACCCTAACCCAAACCTGAACCCTAACCCGAACCCGAACCCTAACCATAACCCGAACCCGAACCCGATCCCTACCCATAACCCTAACCCGAACCCTAACCCTAACCCGAACCCTAACCCTAACCCGAACCCGAACCCTAACCCTAAACCTAACCCTAACCCGAACCCGAACCCTAACCCTAAACCTAAGCCTAACCCGACACCGAACCCTAACCCTAACCCGGAACCTAACCGTAAACCTAACACTAACCCTCACCCGAACCCTAAACCTAACCCTAACCCGAAACCTAACCCTAACCCTAACCCTAAACCTAACCAGAAACCTAACCCTAACACTAACCCCTAACCCTAACCCTAACACTAACCCTAACCCGAACCCTAACCCTAACTCTAACACTAACCCTAACCCGAACCCGAACCCTAAACCGAACCCTACCCCTAACCCTAATCCGAACCCTAACCCTAACCCTAACACTAACCCTAACCCGAACCCGAACCCGAACCCTAACCCTAACCCGAACCTGAACCCTTACCCTAACCCGTACCCTAACCCTAAACCTAACCCTAACCCTAACTCGAACCCTAACCCTAACCCGAACCCGAACCCTAACCCTAACCCGAACCCGAACCCTAACCCTAAGCCGAACCCTAAACCTAACCCTAACACGAACCCTAACCCTAACCCGAACCTAACCCTAACCCTAACCCGAATCCTAACCCTAACCCTAACCCGAACCCTAACCCGAACCCTAAACCTAACCCTAACCCTAACCCGACCCTAACACTAACCCTAATCCGAACCCTAACCCTAACCCTAAACCTAACCCTAAATCGAACCCTAACCCTAACCCTAACCGAACCCTAAACCTAACCCTAACCCTAACACTAACCCGAATCCTAACCCTAACCCTAAACCTAACCCTAACACTAATGCGAACCCTAACCCTAACCCGAACCCTAACCCTAACCCTAACCCTAACCCGAACCCTAACCCTAAACCTAACCCTAACCCTAACCCTAACCCTCACCCTAAAACCTAACCCTATCCCAAATCCTAACCTAACCCTAAACCTAACCCGAACCCTAACCCTAAACCTAACCCTAACCCTACACCGAACCCTAACCCGAACCCTAACCCGAACCCTAACTCTAACCCTAACCCTAACCCTAACCCTAATCCGAACCCTAACCCTAACCCTAACCCGAACCCGAACCCTAACCCGAACCCGAACCCTAACCCGAATCCTAACCCTAACCCTAACCCGAGCCCTAACCATAACCCGAATCCTAACCCTAACCCTAACCCGAACCCTAACCCTAACCCGAACCCTAACCCGAACCCTAACCCTAAATCTAACCCTAAACCGAACCCGAACCCTAACCCTAACCCGTACCCTAACTCTAACCCTAACCCGAACCCTAACCCGAACCCTAACCCAAACCCTAACCCTAACCGGAACCTAACACTAACCCGAACCCTATCCCTAACACGAACCCGAACCCGAACCATAACCCTAAACCTAACCCTAACCCTACACCGAACCCTAACCCGAACCCTAACCCGAACCCTAACTCTAACCCTAACCCTAACCCTAACCCTAATCCGAACCCTATCCCTAACCCTAACCCGAACCCGAACCCTAACCCGAACCCGAACCCTAACCCGAATCCTAACCCTAACCCTAACCCGAGCCCTAACCATAACCCGAATCCTAACCCTAACCCTAACCCGAACCCTAACCCTAACCCGAACCCTAACCCGAACCCTAACCCTAAATCTAACCCTAAACCGAACCCGAACCCTAACCCTAACCCGTAACCTAACTCTAACCCTAACCCGAACCCTAACCCGAACCCTAACCCTAACCCTAACCCGAACCCTAACCCTAACCCAAACCCTAACCCTAACCCTAACCCGAACCCTAACCCTAACCCTAACCGGAACCTAACCCTAACCCGAACCCTATCCCTAACACGAACCCGAACCCGAACCATAACCCGAACCCGAACCCTAACACTAAACCTAACCCTAACCCAAACCCTAACCCAAACTTGAACCCTACCCGAACCCGAACCCTAACCCTAACCCGAACCCTAACCCTAAACCTAACCCGAACCCTAAACCTAACCCTAACCCGAACCCTAACCCTAACCCGAACCCTAACCGTAACCCTAACCCGAATCCTAACCCTAACCCTAACCCGAACCCTAACCCGAACCATAAACCTAACCCTAACCCTAAACCGAACCCTAACCGGAACCCTAACCCGAACCCTACCCTAACCCTAACTCGAACCCTAACCCGAAACCTAGCTCTAATCCTAACCCGAACCCTAACCCTAACCCTAACACAAACCCTAACCCGAACCCTAACCCTAACCCTAACCCTAAACCTATCCCGAACACTAACCCTAACCCGAACCCTAACCCTAACCCTAACCCGAACACTAACCCTAACCCTAACCCGAACCCTAACCCTAACCCTAAGCCTAAACCTAACCCGAACCCTAACCCTAACCCTAAACCTAACCCTAACACTAACCCTAACCCTAACCCTAACCCGAACCCTAACCCTAACCCGAACCCTAACCCTAACCCTAACCCTAACCCGAACACTAACCCTA
>JAVLSZ010000057.1:412500-442500 GCA_032313775.1 Urocyon cinereoargenteus
CCCTTACCCGAATCCTAAACCTAACCCGAACCCTAACCCGAACCCTAACTCTAACCCTAACCCCGAATCCGAACCCTAACCCTAACCTTAACCCTAACCCTAATCCGAACCCGAACCCTAACCCTAACCCTAACCCTAACCCGAACCGAACCCTAACCCTAACCCGGACCCTAACCGTAACCCTAACACTAACCCTAATCCGAACCCGAACCCTAACCCTAACCCTAACCCTAACCCGACACCGAACCCTAACCCTAACCCGGACCCTAACCGTAACCCTAACACTAACCCTCACCCGAACCCTAAACCTAACCCTAACCTGAACCCTAACCCTAACCCTAACCCTAAACCTAACCCGAAACCTAACCCTAACCCTAACCCCTAACCCTAAACCTAACCCTAACCCGAACCGTAACCCTAACTCTAACACTAATCCTAACCAGAACCCGAACCCTAAACCGAACCCTACCCCTCACCCTAATCCGAACCATAACCCTAACCCTAACACTAACCCGAACCCGAACCCGAACCCGAACCCTAACCCTAACCCGAACCCGAACCCTAACCCTAACCCGTACCCTAACCCTAACACTAAGCCAAACCCTAACCCGAACCCTAACCCTAACCCTAACCCGAACCCTAACCCTAACCCAAACCCTAACCCTAACCCTAACCCGAACCCTAACCCTAACCCTAACCGGAACCTAACCCTAACCCGAACCCTAACCCTAACACGAACCCGAACCCGAACCCTAACCTGAACCCGAACCCTAAACTTAAACCTAACCCTAACCCAAACACTAAACCAAACCTGAAACCTAACCCGAACCCGAACCCGAACCCTAACCATAACCCGAACCCGAACCCGATCCCTACCCATAACCCTAACCCGAACCCTAACCCTAACCCGAACCCTAACCCTAACCCGAACCCGAACCCTAAGCCCTTACCCGAATCCTAACCCTAACACGAACCCTAACCAGAATCCTAACCCTAACCCCGAACCCGAACCCTAAACCTAATCCTAACCCTAACCCGAACCCGAACCCTAACCCTAACTCTAACCTGACACCTAACCCGTACCCTAACACGAACCCTAACCCTAACCCTAACCCTAACCCTAACCCTAACCCGAACCCTAACCCTAACCCGAACCCTAACACTAACCCTAACCGTAATCCTAAAACTAACCCCTAACCCTAACTCTAACCCTATCCCTAACCCTAACCCTAAAACCTAACCCTAACCCAAACCCTAACCTTAACCCTAACCCTAACCCTAACCCGAACCCTAAACCTAAACCTAATCCTAACCCTAACCCTAACCCGAACCCTAACCCGAACCCTAACCCTAACCCTAACCCTAACCCTAACCCTAATCCGAACCCTAACCCTAACCCTAACAGAACACGAACCCTAACCCGAACCCGAACCCTAACCCGAAACCTAACCCTAACCCTAACCCGAACCCGAACCCTTACCCTAAACCGAACCCTAACCCGAACCCTAACCCTAAACCTAACCCTAACCCGAACCCTAACCCAAACCCGAACCCTATCCCTAAACCTAAACCTAACCCGAACCCTAACCCGTACCCTAACCCTAAACCTAACCCGAACCCTAACCCTAAACCTAACCGGAACCCTAACCCTAAACCTAACCCGAACCAGAACCCTAAGCCCTTACCCGAATCCTAAACCTAACCCGAACCCTAACCCGAACCCTAAATCTAACCCTAACCCCGAATCCGAACCCTAACCCTAACCTTAACCCTAACCCTAATCCGAACCCGAACCCTAACACTAACCCTAACCCTAACCCGACACCGAACCCTAACCCTAACCCGGACCCTAACCGTAACCCTAACACTAACCCTCACCCGAACCCTAAACCTAACCCTAACCCGAACACTAACCCTAACCCTAACCCTAAACCTAACCCGAAACCTAACCCTAATCCTAACCCCTAACCCTAAACCTAACCCTAACCCGAACCATAACCCTAACTCTAACACTAATCCTAACCCGAACCCGAACCCTAAACCGAACCCTACCCCTCACCCTAATCCGAACCATAACCCTAACCCTAACACTAACCCTAACCCGAACCCGAACCCGAACCCTAACCCTAACCCGAACCCGAACCCTAACCCTAAACCGTACCCTAACCCTAACCCTAAGCCGAACCCTAAACCGAACCCTAACCCTAACCCTAACCCGAACCCTAACCCTAACCCAAACCCTAACCCTAACCCTAACCCGAACCCTAACCCTAACCCTAACCGGAACCTAACCCTAACCCGAACCCTAACCCTAACACGAACCCGAACCCGAACCCTAAACTGAACCCGAACCCTAAACCTAAACCTAACCCTAACCCAAACCCTAACCCAAACCGGAACCCTAACCCGAACCCGAACCCGAACCCTAACCATAACCCGAACCCGAACCCGATCCCTACCCATAACCCTAACCCGAACCCTAACCCTAACCCGAACCCTAACCCTAACCCGAACCCGAACCCTAAGCCCTTACCCGAATCCTAACCCTAACCCGAACCCTAAACAGAATCCTAACCCTAACCCCGAACCCGAACCCTAACCCTAATCCTAACCCTAACCCGAACCCGAACCCTAACCCTAACCCTAACCTGACACCTAACCCGAACCCTAACACGAACCCTAACCCTAACCCTAACACTAACCCTAAACCTAACCCTAACCCGAACCCTAACCCTAACCCGAACCCTAACACTAACCGTAACCGTAACCCTAAAATTAACCCCTAACCCTAACTCTAACCCTATCCCTAACCCTAACCCTAAAACCTAACCCTAACCCAAACCCTAACCTTAACCCTAACCCTAACCCTAACCCGAACCCTAAACCTAAACCTAATCCTAACCCTAACCCTAACCCGAACCCTAACCCGAACCCTAACCCGAACCCTAACCCTAACCCTAACCCTAACCCTAATCCGAACCCTAAACCTAACCCTAACAGAACACGAACCCTAACCCGAACCCGAACCCTAACCCGAAACCTAACCCTAACCCTAACCCGAACCCGAACCCTTACCCTAAACCGAACCCTAACCCGAACCCTAACCGGAACCCTAACCCGAACCCTAACCCTAACCCTAACTCGAACCCTAACCCGAAACCTAGCCCTAATCCTAACCCGAACCCTAACCCTAACCCTAACCCAAACCCTAACCCGAACCATAACCCTAACCCTAACCCTAACCCGAACCCTAACCCTAACCCTAACCCTAACCCTAACACCTAACCCGAACACGAACCCGAACCCTAACCCGAACCCGAACCCTAACCTTACCCCGAACACGAAACCAAACCATAACCCTAACCCTAACCCGAACCCTAACCCTAACCCGAACCCTAACACTAACCGTAACCGTAACCCTAAAACTAACCCCTAACCCTAACTCTAACCCTATCCCTAACACTAACCCTAAAACCTAACCCTAACCCAAACCCTAACCTTAACCCTAACCCTAACCCTAACCCGAACCCTAAACCTAAACCTAATCCTAACCCTAACCCTAACCCGAACCCTAACCCGAACCCTAACCCAAACCCTAAGCCTAACCCTAAACCTAACCCTAACCCTAATCCGAACCCTAACCCTAACCCTAACAGAACACGAACCCTAACCCGAACCCGAACCCTAACCCGAAACCTAACCCTAACCCTAACCCGAACCCGAACCCTTACCCTAAACCGAACCCTAACCCGAACCCTAACCCTAAACCTAACCCTATACCGAACCCTAACCCAAACCCGAACCCTATCCCTAAACCTAACCCTAACCCGAACCCTAACCCGTACCCTAACCCTAACCCTAACCCGAACCCTAACCCTAAACCTAACCGGAACCCTAACCCTAAACCTAACCCGAACCCGAACCCTAAGCCCTTACCCCAATCCTAAACCTAACCCGAACCCTAACCCGAACCCTAACACTAACCCTAACCCCGAATCCGAACCCTAACCCTAACCTTAACCCTAACCCTAATCCGAACCCGAACCCTAACCCTAACCCTAACCCTAACCCTAACCCGACACCGAACCCTAACCCTAACCCGGACCCTAACCGTAACCCTAACACTAACCCTCACCCGAACCCTAAACCTAACCCTAACCCGAACCCTAACCCTAACCCTAACCCTAAACCTAACCCGAAACCTAACCCTAACCCTAACCCCTAACCCTAAACCTAACCCTAACCCGAACCATAACCCTAACTCTAACACTAATCCTAACCCGAACCCGAACCCTAAACCGAACCCTACCCCTCACCCTAATCCGAACCATAACCCTAACCCTAACACTAACCCTAACCCGAACCCGAACCCGAACCCTAACCCTAACCCTAACCCGAACCCGAACCCTAACCCTAACCCGTACCCTAACCCTAACCTAAGCCGAACCCTAACCCGAACCCTAACCCTAACCCTAACCCGAACCCTAACCCTAACCCAAACCCTAACCCTAACCCTAACCCTAACCCTAACCGGAACCTAACCCTAACCCGAACCCTAACCCTAACACGAACCCGAACCCGAACCCTAACCTGAACCCGAACCCTAAACCTAAACCTAACCCTAACCCAAACCCTAACCCAAACCTGAACCCTAACCCGAACCCGAACCCGAACCCTAACCATAACCCGAACCCGAACCCGATTACTACCCATAACCCTAACCCGAAACCTAACCCTAACCCGAACCCTAACCCTAACCCGAACCCGAACCCTAACCCTAAACCTAACCCTAACCCGAACCCGAACCCTAACCCTACCCTAAGCCTAACCCGACACCGAACCCTAACCCTAACCCGGACCCTAACCGTAACCCTAACACTAACCCTCACCCGAACCCTAAACCTAACCCTAACCCGAACCCTAACCCTAACCCTAACCCTAAACCTAACCAGAAACCTAACCCTAACACTAACCCCTAACCCTAACCCTAACCCTAACCCTAACCCGAACCCTAACCCTAACTCTAACACTAACTCTAACCCGAACCCGAACCCTAAACCGAACCCTACCCCTAACCCTAATCCGTACCCTAACCCTAACCCTAACACTAACCCTAACCCGAACCCGAACCCGAACCCTAACCCTAACCCGAACCTGAACCCTTACCCTAACCGTACCCTAACCCTAACCCTAACCCTAACCCTAACCCGAACCCTAACCCTAAACCGAACCCGAACCCTAACCCTAACCCGAACCCTAACCCTAACCCTAACCCGAACCCTAAACCTAACCCTAACACGAACCCTAACCCTAACCCGAACCCTAACCCTAACCCTAACCCGAATCCTAACCCTAACCCTAACCCGAACCCTAACCCGAACCCTAAACCTAACCCTAACCCTAACCCGACCCTAACACTAACCCTAACCCGAACCCTAACCCTAACCCTAAACCTAACCCTAACTGGAACCCTAACCCTAACCCTAACCGAACCCTAAACCTAACCCTAACCCTAACACTAACCCGAATCCTAACCCTAACCCTAAACCTAAACCTAACACTAACGCGAACCCTAACCCTAACCCGAACCCTAACCCTAACCCTAACCCTAACCCGAACCCTAACCCTAAACCTAACCCTAACCCTAACCCTAACCCTTACCCTAAAACCTAACCCTAACCCAAAACCTAACCTAACCCTAAACCTAACCCGAACCCTAACCCTAAACCTAACCCTAACCCTACACCGAACCCTAACCCGAACCCTAACCCGAACCCTAACTCTAACCCTAACCCTAACCCTAACTCTAATCCGAACCCTAACCCTAACCCTAACCCGAACCCGAACCCTAACCCGAACCCGAACCCTAACCCGAATCCTAACCCTAACCCTAACCCGAGCCCTAACCATAACCCGAATCCTAACCCTAACCCTAACCCGAACCCTAACCCTAACCCGAACCATAACCCGAACCCTAACCCTAAATCTAACCCTAAACCGAACCCGAACCCTAACCCTAACCCGTACCCTAACTCTAACCCTAACCCGAACCCTAACCCGAACCCTAACCCTAACCCTAACCCGAACCCTAACCCTAACCCAAACCCTAACCCTAACCCTAACCCGAACCCTAACCCTAACCCTAACCGGAACCTAACCCTAACCCGAACCCTATCCCTAACACGAACCCGAACCCGAACCATAACCCGAACCCGAACCCTAACACTAAACCTAACCCTAACCCAAACCCTAACCCAAACTTGAACCCTACCCGAACCCGAACCCTAACCCTAACCCGAACCCTAACCCTAAACCTAACCCGAACCCTAAACCTAACCCTAACCCGAACCCTAACCCTAACCCGAACCCTAACCCTAACCCTAACCCGAATCCTAACCCTAACCCTAACCCGAACCCTAACCCGAACCATAAACCTAACCCTAAACCTAAACCGAACCCTAACCGGAACCCTAACCCGAACCCTACCCTAACCCTAACTCGAACCCTAACCCGAAACCTAGCTCTAATCCTAACCCGAACCCTAACCCTAACCCTAACACAAACCCTAACCCGAACCCTAACCCTAACCCTAACCCTAAACCTATCCCGAACACTAACCCTAACCCGAACCCTAACCCTAACCCTAACCCTAACCCGAACACTAACCCTAACCCTAACCCTAACCCTAACCCTAACCCCTAAACCTAACCCGAACCCTAACCCTAACTCGAACACTAACCCTAACCCTAACCCGAACCCTAACCCTAACCCTAAGCCTAAACCTAACCCGAACCCTAACCCTAACCCTAAACCTAACCCTAACCCTAACCCTAATCCTAACCCTAACCCTAACCCTAACCCTAACCCTAACCCGAACCCGAACCCTAACCCGAAACCTAACCCTAACCCTAACCCTAACCCGAACCCTAACCCTTACCCGAACCCTAACACTAACGCTAACCCGAACCCGAAACCTACACCGAAACCTAACCCTAACCCTAACCCGAACCCTAACCCTAACCCGAACCCGAACACTAACCCTAACCCGAACCCTAACCCGAACCCTAACCCGAACCCTAACCCTAACCCTACCCCTAACCCTAACCCTAACCCGAACCCTAACCCTAAACCTAAACCGAACCCGAACCCTAACCCGAACCCGAACCCTAACCCGAACCCTAACCCTAACCCTAACCCGAAACCTAACCCTAACCCGAACCCGAACCTGATTCCTAAACCTAACCCTAACCCGAACCCAAACCCGAACCCTAACCCGAAACCTAACCCTAACCATAACTCGAACCCTAACCCTAACCCTAACCCGAACCCTAACCCAACCCAAACCCTAACCCTAACCCTAAACCTAACCCTAACCCGAACCCTAACCCAAACCCGAACCCTATCCCTAAACCTAACCCTAACCCGAACCCTAACCCGTACACTAACCCTAACCCTAACCCGAACCCTAAACCTAAACCTAACGGGAACCCTAACCCTAAACCTAACCCGAACCAGAACCCTAAGCCCTTACCCGAATCCTAAACCTAACCCGAACCCTAACCCGAACCCTAACTCTAACCCTAAGCCCGAATCCGAACCCTAAACCTAACCTTAACCCTAACCCTAATCCGAACCCGATCCCTAACCCTAACCCTAACCCTAACCCGACACCGAAACCTAACCATAACCCGGACCCTAACCGTAACCCTAACACTAACCCTCACCCGAACCCTAAACCTAACCCTAACCCGAACCCTAACCCTAACCCTAACCCTAAACCTAACCCGAAACCTAACCCTAACCCTAACCCCTAACCCTAAACCTAACCCTAACCCGAACCATAACCCTAACTCTAACACTAATTCTAACCCGAACCCGAACCCTAAACTGAACCGTACCCCTCACCCTAATCCGAACCATAACCCTAACCCTAACACTAACCCTAACCCGAACCCGAACCCGAACCATAACCCTAACCCGAATCCGAACCCTAACCCTAACCCGTACCCTAACCCTAACACTAAGCCGAACCCTAAACCGAACCCTAACCCTAACCCTAACCCGAACCCTAACCCTAACCCAAACCCTAACCCTAACCCTAACCCGAACCCTAACCCTAACCCTAACCGGAACCTAACCCTAACCCGAACCCTAACCCTATCACGAAGCCGAACCCGAACCCTAACCTGAACCCGAACTCTAAACCTAAACCTAACCCTAACCCAAACCCTAACCCAAACCTGAACCCTAACCCGAACCCGAACCCGAACCCTAACCATAACCCGAACCCGAACCCGAACCCTAAGCCCTTACCCGAATCCTAACCCTAACCCGAACACTAACCAGAATCCTAACCCTAACCCCGAACCCGAACCCTAACCCTAATCCTAACCCTAACCCGAACCCTAACCCTAACCTGACACCTAAACCGAACCCTAACACGAACCCTAACCCTAACTCTAACACTAATCCTAACCCGAACCCTAACCCTAAACCGAACCCTAACCCTCACCCTAATCCGAACCATAACCCTAACCCTAACACTAACCCTAACCCGAACCCGAACCCGAACCCTAACCCTGACCCGAACCCGAACCCTAACCCTAACCCGTACCCTAACCCTAACACTAAGCCGAACCCTAACCCGAACCCTAACCCTAACCCTAACACGAACCCTAACCCTAACCCAAACCCTAACCCTAACCCTAACCCGAACCCTAACCCTAACCCTAACCGGAACCTAACCCTAACCCGAACCCTAACCCTAACACGAACCCGAACCCGAACCCTAACCTGAACCCGAACCCTAAACCTAAACCTAACCCTAACCCAAACCCTAACCCAAACCTGAACCCTAACCCGAACCCGAACCCGAACCCTAACCATAACCCGAACCCGAACCCGATCCCTACCCATAACCCTAACCCGAACCCTAACCCTAACCCGAACCCTAACCCTAACCTGAACCCGAACCCTAAGCCCTTACCCGAATCCTAACCCTAACCCGAACCCTAACCAGAATCCTAACCCTTACCCGAACCCGAACCCTAACCCTAATCCTAACCCTAACCCGAACCC
Organism: Urocyon cinereoargenteus; assembly: GCA_032313775.1. Lineage (NCBI taxonomy): Eukaryota > Metazoa > Chordata > Mammalia > Carnivora > Canidae > Urocyon > Urocyon cinereoargenteus. Next base: position 421,579 of record JAVLSZ010000057.1, read on the forward strand.
GAACCCTAACCCTAACCCTAACCTGACACCTAACCCGAACCCTAACACGAACCCTAACCCTAACCCTAACCCTAACCCTAACCCGAACCCTAACCCTAACCCGAACCCTAACACTAACCGTAACCGTAACCCTAAAACTAACCCCTAACCCTAACTCTAACCCTATCACTAACCCTAACCCTAAAACCTAACCCTAACCCAAACCCTAACCTTAACCCTAACCCAAACCCTAACCCGAACCCTAAACCTAAACCTAATCCTAACCCTAACCCTAACCCGAACCCTAACCCGAAACCTAACCCGAACCCTAACCCTAACCCTAACCCTAACCCTAACCCTAATCTGAACCCTAACCCTAACCCTAACAGAACACGAACCCTAACCCGAACCGGAACCCTAACCCGAAACCTAACCCTAACCCTAACCCTAACCCGAACCCTTACCCTAAACCGAACCCTAACCCGAACCCTAACCCTAAACCTAACCCTAACCCGAACCCTAACCCAAACCCGAACCCTATCCCTAAACCTAACCCTAACCCGAACCCTAACCCGTACCCTAACCCTAACCCTAACCCTAACCCTAACCCGAACCCTAACCCTAACCCGTACCCTAACCCTAACACTAAGCCGAACCCTAACCCGAACCCTAACCCTAACCCTAACCCGAACCCTAACCCTAACCCAAACCCTAACCCTAACCCTAACCCGAACCCTAACCCTAACCCTAACCGGAACCTAACCCTAACCCGAACCCTAACCCTAACACGAAGCCGAACCCGAACCCTAACCTGAACCCGAACTCTAAACCTAAACCTAACCCTAACCCAAACCCTAACCCAAACCTGAACCCTAACCCGAACCCGAACCCGAACCCTAACCATAACCCGAACCCGAACCCGATCCCTACCCATAACCCTAACCCGAACCCTAACCCTAACCCGAACCCTAACCCTAACCCGAACCCGAACCCTAAGCCCTTACCCGAATCCTAACCCTAACCCGAACCCAAACCAGAATCCTAACCCTAACCCCGAACCCGAACCCTAACCCTAATCCTAACCCTAACCCGAACCCGAACCCTAACCCTAACCTGACACCTAAACCGAACCCTAACACGAACCCTAACCCTAACTCTAAAACTAATCCTAACCCGAACCCTAACCCTAAACCGAACCCTAACCCTCACCCTAATCCGAACCATAACCCTAACCCTAACACTAACCCTAACCCGAACCCGAACCCTAACCCTAACCCGAACCCGAACCCTAACCCTAACCCGTACCCTAACCCTAACACTAAGCCGAACCCTAACCCGAACCCTAACCCTAACCCTAACCCGAACCCTAACCCTAACCCAAACCCTAACCCTAACCCTAACCCGAACCCTAACCCTAACCCTAACCGGAACCTAACCCTAACCCGAACCCTAACCCTAACACGAACCCGAACCCGAACCCTAACCTGAACCCGAACCCTAAACCTAAACCTAACCCTAACCCAAACCCTAACCCAAACCTGAACCCTAACCCGAACCCGAACCCGAACCCTAACCATAACCCGAACCCGAACCCGATCCCTACCCATAACCCTAACCCGAACCCTAACCCTAACCCGAACCCTAACCCTAACCCGAACCCGAACCCTAAGCCCTTACCCGAATCCTAACCCTAACCCGAACCCTAACCAGAATCCTAACCCTTACCCGAACCCGAAACCTAACCCTAATCCTAACCCTAACCCGAACCCGAACCCTAACCCTAACCCTAACCTGACACTTAACCCGAACCCTAACACGAACCCTAACCCTAACCCTAACCCTAACCCTAACCCGAACCCTAACCCTAACCCGAACCCTAACACTAACCGTAACCGTAACCCTAAAACTAACCCCTAACCCTAACTCTAACCCTATCCCTAACACTAACCCTAAAACCTAACCCTAACCCAAACCCTAACCTTAACCCTAACCCTAACCCTAACCCGAACCCTAAACCTAAACCTAATCCTAACCCTAACCCTAACCCGAACCCTAACCCGAACCCTAACCCGAACCCTAACCCTAACCCTAACCCTAACCCTAACCCTAATCCGAACCCTAACCCTATTCCTAACAGAACACGAACCCTAACCCGAACCCGAACCCTAACCCGAAACCTAACCCTAACCCTAACCCTAACCCGAACCCTTACCCTAAACCGAACCCTAACCCGAAACCTAACCCTAAACCTAACCCTAACCCGAACCCTAACCCAAACCCGAACCCTATCCCTAAACCTAACCCTAACCCGAACTCTAACCCGTACCCTAACCCTAACCCTAACCCGAACCCTAACCCTAAACCTAACCGGAACCCTAACCCTAAACCTAACCCGAACCCGAACCCTAAGCCCTTACCCGAATCCTAAACCTAACCCGAACCCTAACCCGAACCCTAACTCTAACCCTAACCCCGAATCCGAACCCTAACCCTAACCTTAACCCTAACCCTAATCCGAACCCGAACCCTAACCCTAACCCTAACCCTAACCCGACACCGAACCCTAACCCTAACCCGGACCCTAACCGTAACCCTAACACTAACCCTCACCCGAACCCTAAACCTAACCCTAACCCGAACCCTAACCCTAACCCTAACCCTAAACCTAACCCGAAACCTAACCCTAACCCTAACCCCTAACCCTAAACCTAACCCTAACCCGAACCATAACCCTAACTCTAACACTAATCCTAACCCGAACCCGAACCCTAAACCGAACCCTACCCCTCACCCTAATCCGAACCATAACCCTAACACTAACACTAACCCTAACCCGAACCCGAACCCGAACCCTAACCCTAACCCGAACCCGAACCCTAACCCTAACCCGTACCCTAACCCTAACCCAAACCCTAACCCTAACCCTAACCCGAACCCTAACCCTAACCCTAACCGGAACCTAACCCTAACCCGAACCCTAACCCTAACACGAACACGAACCCGAACCCTAACCTGAACCCGAACCCTAAACCTAAACCTAACCCTAACCCAAACCCTAACCCAAACCTGAAACCTAACCCGAACCCGAACCCGAACCCTAACCATAACCCGAACCCGAACCCGATCCCTACCCATAACCCTAAACCGAACCCTAACCCTAACCCGAACCCTAAACCTAACCCGAACCCGAACCCTAAGCCCTTATCCGAATCCTAACCCTAACCCGAACCCTAACCAGAATCCTAACCCTAACCCCGAACCCGAACCCTAACCCTAATCCGAACCCTAACCCGAACCCGAACCCTAACCCTAACCCTAACCTGACACCTAACCCGAACCCTAACACGAACCCTAACCCTAACACGAACCCTAACCCTAACCCTAACCCTAACCCTAACCCTAACCCGAACCCTAACCCTAACCCGAACCCTAACACTAACCGTAACCGTAACCCTAAAACTAACCCCTAACCCTAACTCTAACCCTATCCCTAACCCTAACCCTAAAACCTAACCCTAACCCAAACTCTAACCTTAACCCTAACCCTAACCCTAACCCGAACCCTAAACCTAAACCTAATCCTAACCCTAAACCTAACCCGAACCCTAACCCGAACCCTAACCCGAACCCTAACCCTAACCCTAACCCTAACCCTAACCCTAATCCGAACCCTAACCCTAACCCTAACAGAACACGAACCCTAACCCGAACCCGAACCCTAACCCGAAACCTAACCCTAACCCTAACCCGAACCCGAACCCTTACCCTAAACCGAACCCTAACCCGAACCCTAACCCTAAACCTAACCCTAACCCGAACCCTAACCCAAACCCGAACCCTATCCCTAAACCTAACCCTAACCCGAACCCTAACCCGTACCCTAACCCTAACCCTAACCCGAACCCTAACCCTAAACCTAACCGGAACCCTAACCCTAAACCTAACCCGAACCAGAACCCTAAGCCCTTACCCGAATCCTAAACCTAACCCGAACCCTAACCCGAACCCTAACTCTAACCCTAACCCCGAATCCGAACCCTAATCCTAACCTTAACCCTAACCCTAATCCGAACCCGAACCCTAACCCTAACCCTAACCCTAACCCGACACCGAACCCTAACCCTAACCCGGACCCTAACCGTAACCCTAACACTAACCCTCACCCGAACCCTAAACCTAACCCTAACCCGAACCCTAACCCTAACCCTAACCCTAAACCTAACCCGAAACCTAACCCTAACCCTAACCCCTAACCCTAAACCTAACCCTAACCCGAACCATAACCCTAACTCTAACACTAATCCTAACCCGAACCCGAACCCTAAACCGAACCCTACCCCTCACCCTAATCCGAACCATAACCCTAACCCTAACACTAACCCTAACCCGAACCCGAACCCGAACCCTAACCCTAACCCGAACCCGAACCCTAACCCTAACCCGTACCCTAACCCTAACCCTAAGCCGAACCCTAAACCGAACCCTAAACCTAACCCTAACCCGAACCCTAACCCTAACCCAAACCCTAACCCTAACCCTAACCCGAACCCTAACCCTAACCCTAACCGGAACCTAACCCTAACCCGAACCCTAACCCTAACACGAACCCGAACCCGAACCCTAACCTGAACCAGAACCCTAAACCTAAACCTAACCCTAACCCAAACCCTAACCCAAACCTGAACCCTAACCCGAACCCGAACCCGAACCCTAACCATAACCCGAACCCGAACCCGATCCCTACCCATAACCCTAACCCGAACCCTAACCCTAACCCGAACCCTAACCCTAACCCGAACCCGAACCCTAAGCCCTTACCCGAATCCTAACCCTAACCCGAACCCTAACCAGAATCCTAACCCTAACCCCGAACCCGAACCCTAACCCTAATCCTAACCCTAACCCGAACCCGAACCCTAACCCTAACCCTAACCCTAACCTGACACCTAACCCGAACCCTAACACGAACCCTAACCCTAACCCTAACCCTAACCCTAACCCTAACCCGAACCCTAACCCTAACCCGAACCCTAACACTAACCGTAACCGTAACCCTAAAACTAACCCCTAACCCTAACTCTAACCCTATCCCTAACCCTAACCCTAAAACCTAACCCTAACCCAAACCCTAACCTTAACCCTAACCCTAACCCTAACCCGAACCCTAAACCTAAACCTAATCCGAACCCTAACCCTAACCCGAACCCTAACCCGAACCCTAACCCGAACCCTAACCCTAACCCTAACCCTAACCCTAATCCGAACCCTAACCCTAACGCTAACAGAACACGAACCCTAACCCGAACCCGAACCCTAACCCGAAACCTAACCCTAACCCTAACCCGAACCCGAACCCTTACCCTAAACCGAACCCTAACCCGAACCCTAACCGGAACCCTAACCCGAACCCTAACCCTAACCCTAACTCGAACCCTAACCCGAAACCTAGCCCTAATCCTAACCCGAACCCTAACCCAAACCCTAACCCGAACCCTAACCATAACCCTAACCCTAACCCTAACCCTAACCCGAACCCTAACCCTAACCCTAACCCTAACACCTAACCCGAACACGAACCCGACACCTAACCCGAACCCGAACCCTAACCTTACCCCGAACACGAAACCAAACCATAACCCTAACCCTAACCCGAAACCTAACAGTAACCCTAACCCTAACCCGAACACTAACCCTAACCCTAACCCTAACCCTAACCCCTAACCCTAACCCGAACCCTAACCCTAACTCGAACACTAACCCTAACCCTAACCCGAACCCTAAACCTAACCCTAAACCTAACCCGAACCCTAACCCTAACCCTAACACGAACCCTAACCCTAACCCTAACACGAACCCTAACCCTAAACCTAACCCGAACCCTAACCCTAACCCAAACCCTAACCCTAACCCTAACCCTAACCCTAACCCGAACCCTAACCCTAACCCGAACCCTAACCCTAACCCTAAACCTAAACCGAACCCTAACCCGTACCCTAACCCTAAACCTAACCCGAACCCTAACCCTAACCCTAACCCTAACCCTAACCCGAACCCTAACCCTAACCCTAACCGGAACCCTAACCCTAACCCTAACCCGAACCAGAACCCTAAGCCCTTATCCGAATCCTAAACCTAACCCGAACCATAACCCGAACCCTAACCCTAACCCTAACCCCGAATCCGAACCCTAACCCTAACCCTAACCCTACCCGAACCCGAACCCTAACCCTAACACTAACCCTAACCCGACACCGAACCCTAACCCTAACCCGGACCCTAACCGTAACCCTAACACTAACCCTCACCCGAACCCTAAACCTAACCCTAACCCGAACCCTAACCCTAACCCTAACCCTAAACCTAACCAGAAACCTAACCCTAACACTAACCCCTAACCCTAACCCTAACCCTAACCCGAAACCGAACCCTAACCCTAACTCTAACACTAACCCTAACCCGAACCCGAACCCTAAACCGAACCCTACCCCTAACCCTAAATCGAACCCTAACCCTAACCCTAACACTAACCCTAACCCGAACCCGAACCCGAACCCTAAACCTAAGCCGAACCTGAACCCTAACCCTAACCCGTACCCTAACCCTAACCCTAACCCTAACCCTAACCCGAACCCTAACCCTAACCCGAACCCTAACCCTAAACCGAACCCTAACCCTAACCCTAACCCGAACCCTAAACCTAACCCTAACCCGAACCCTAACCCTAACCCGAACCCTAACCCTAACCCTAACCCGAATCCTAGCCCTAACCCTAACCCGAACCCTAACCCGAACCCTAAACCTAACCCTAACCCTAACCCGACCCTAACACTAACCCTAACCCGAACCCTAACCCTAACCCTAAACCTAACCCTAACTCGAACCCTAACCCTAACCCTAAACGAACCCTAAACCTAACCCTAACCCTAACCCTAACCCGAACCCTAACCCTAACCCTAAACCTAACCCTAACACTAACGCGAACCCTAACCCTAACCCGAACCCTAACCCTAACCCTAACCCTAACCCTAACCCGAACCCTAACCCTAAACCTAACCCTAACCCTAAACCTAACCCTAACCCTAAAACCTAACCCTAACCCAAATCCTAACCTAACCCTAAACCTAACCCGAACCCTAACCCTAAACCTAACCCTAACCCTACACCGAACCCTAACCCGAACACTAACCCGAACCCTAACTCTAACCCTAACCCTAACCCTAACCCTAATCCGAACCCTAAACCTAACCCTAACCCTAACCCGAACCCGAACCCTAACACGAACCCGAACCCTAACCCGAATCCTAACCCTAACCCTAACCCGAACCCTAACCATAACCCGAATCCTAACCCTAACCCTAACCCGAACCCTAACCCTAACCCGAACCCTAACCCGAACCCTAACCCTAAATCTAACCCTAACCCGAACCCGAACCCTAACCCTAACCCGTACCCTAACTCTAACCCTAAACCGAACCCTAACCCGAACCCTAACCCTAACCCTAACCCGAACCCTAACCCTAACCCAAACCCTAAACCCAACCCTAACCCGAACCCTAACCCTAACCCTAACCGGAACCTAACCCTAACCCGAACCCTATCCCTAACCCGAACCCGAACCCGAACCATAACCCGAACCCGAACCCTAACACTAAACCTAACCCTAACCCAAACCCTAACCCAAACTTGAACCCTACCCGAACCCGAACCCTAACCCTAACCCGAACCCTAACCCTAACCCTAACCCGAACCCTAAACCTAACCCTAACCCGAACCCTAACCCTAAACAGAACCCTAACCCTAACCCTAACCCGAATCCTAACCCTAACCCTAACACGAACCCTAACCCGAACCATAAACCTAACCCACCCTAAACCGAACCCTAACCGGAACCCTAACCCGAACCCTAACCCTAACCCTAACTCAAACCCTAACTCGAAACCTAGCTCTAATCCTAACCCGAACCCTAACCCTAACCCTAACACAAACCCTAACCCGAACCCTAACCCTAACCCTAACCCTATCCCGAACACTAACCCTAACCCTAACCCTAACACCTAACCCGAACACGAAACCGAACCCTAACCCGAACCCGAACCCTAACCTTACCCCGAACACGAACCCAAACCATAACCCTAACCCTAACCCGAACCCTAACCCTAACCCTAACCAGAACACTAACCCTAACCCTAACCCTAACCCTAACCCGAACACGAACCCAAACCATAACCCTAACCCTAACCCGAACCCTAAACCTAACCCTAACCCGAACCCTAACCCTAACTCGAACACTAACCCTAACCCTAACCCGAACCCTAACCCTAACCCTAAGCCTAAACCTAACCCGAACCCTAACCCTAAACCTAAACCTAACCCTAACCCTAACCCTAACCCTAACCCTAACCCTAACCCGAACCCGAACCCTAACCCGAAACCTAACCCTAACCCTAACCCTAACCCGAACCCTAACCCTTACACGAACCCTAACACTAACCCTAACCCGAACCCGAAACTTACTCCAAAACCTAACCCTAACCCTAACCCGAACCCTAACCCTAACCCGAACCCTAACCCGAACCCTAACCCGAACCCTAAACCTAAACCTAACCCTAACCCTAACCCTAACCCTAAACCGAACCCTAACCCTAAACCTAAACCGAACCCGAACCCTAACCCGAACCCGAACCCTAACCCGAAGCCTAACCCTAACCCTAACCCGAAACCTAACCCTAACCCGAACCCTAACCCGATTCCTAACCCTAACCCTAACCCGAACCCAAACCCGAACCCTAACCCGAAACCTAACCCTAACCATAGATCGAACCCTAACCCTAACCCTAACCCGAACCCTAACCCAACCCAAACCCTAACCCTAACCCTAAACCTAACCCTAACCCGAACCCTAACCCTAACCCGAACCCTATCCCTAAACCTAAGCCTAACCCGAACCCTAACCCTAAACCTAACCGGAACCCTAACCCTAAACCTAACCCGAACCAGAACCCTAAGCCCTTACCCGAATCCTAAACCTAACCCGAACCCTAACCCGAACCCTAACTCTAACCCTAACCCCGAATCCGAACCCTAACCCTAACCTTAACCCTAACCCTAATCCGAACCCGAACCCTAACCCTAACCCTAACCCTAACCCGACACCGAACCCTAACCCTAACCCGGACCCTAACCGTAACCCTAACACTAACCCTCACCCGAACCCTAAACCTAACCCTAACCCGAACCCTAACCCTAACCCTAACCCTAAACCTAACCCGAAACCTAACCCTAACCCTAACCCCTAACCCTAAACCTAACCCTAACCCGAACCATAACCCTAACTCTAACACTAATCCTAACCCGAACCCGAACCCTAAACCGAACCCTACCCCTCACCCTAATCCGAACCATAACCCTAACCCTAACACTAACCCTAACCCGAACCCGAACCCGAACCCTAACCCTAACCCGAACCCGAACCCTAACCCTAACCCGTACCCTAACCCTAACCCTAAGCCGAACCCTAACCCGAACCCTAAACCTAACCCTAACCCGAACCCTAACCCTAACCCAAACCCTAACCCTAACCCTAACCCGAACCCTAACCCTAACCCTAACCGGAACCTAACCCTAACCCGAACCCTAACCCTAACACGAACCCGAACCCGAACCCTAACCTGAACCCGAACCCTAAACCTAAACCTAACCCTAACCCAAACCCTAACCCAAACCTGAACCCTAACCCGAACCCGAACTCGAACCCTAACCATAACCCGAACCCGAACCCGAACCCTACCCATAACCCTAACCCGAACCCTAACCCTAACCCGAACCCTATCCCTAACCCGAACCCGAACCCTAAGCCCTTACCCGAATCCTAACCCTAACCCGAACCCTAACCAGAATCCTAACCCTAACCCCGAACCCGAACCCTAACCCTAACCCTAACCCTAACCCGAACCCGAACCCTAACGCTAACCCTAACCTGACACCTAACCCGAACCCTAACACGAACCCTAACCCTAACCCTAACCCTAACCCTAACCCTAACCCGAACCTTAACCCGAACCCTAACCCGAACCCTAACCCTAAACCTAACCCGAAACCTAACCCGAAACCTAACCCTAAACCTAACCCTAACCCGAACCCTAACCCGAAACTTAACCCTAACCCTAACCCTAACCGTAATTCGAACCCTAACCCTAACCCTAACCAGAACCCGAACCCTAACGCGAACCTGAACCCTAACCCAAAACCTAACCCTAACCCGAACCCGAACCCTAACCCGAACCCGAACCCTAACCCTAACCCTAACCCTAACCCTAATCCGAAAACTAACCCTAACCCTAACCCGAACCCGAACCCTAACCCGAACCAGAACCCTAACCCGAAACCTAACCCTAACCCGAACCCGAACCCTAACCCGAACCCGAAACCTAACACGAAACCTAACCCTAACCCTAACCCAAACCCTAACCCTAATCCGAACACTAACCCTAACCCTAACCCGAACCCGAAACCTAACCCGAACCCTAACCCTAATCCGAACACTAACCCTAACCCTAACCCGAACCCGAACCCTAACCCGAACCCGAACCCTAACCCGAAACCTAACCCTAACCCGAACCCGAACCCTAACCTTACCCCGAACCCGAACCCAAACCATAACACTAACCCTAACCCGAACCCTAACACTAACCCTAACCCTAACCCTAACCCGAACCCTAACCCTAACCCTAACCCTAACCCGAACACTAACCCTAACCCTAACCCTAACCCTAACCCTAACACCTAACCCTAACCCGAACCCTCACCCTAACTTGAACACTAACCCTAACCCTAACCCTAACCCTAACCCTAAACCTAACCCTAACCCTAACCCTAACCCCAACCCTAAACCGAAACCTAACCCTAACCCTAACCCTAACCCTAACCCTAATCCGAAACCTAACCCTAACCCTAACCGAAGCCTTACCCTAACCCGAACCCTAACCCTAACCCGAACCCTAACCCTAACCCGAACCCTAACCCTAACCCGAACCCGAACCCTAAGCCCTTACCCGAATCCTAACTCTAACCCGAACCCTAACCCGAACCCTAACCCTAACCCTAACCACGAACCCGAACCCTAACCCTAACCCTAACCCTAACCCGAACCCGAATCCTAAACCTAACACTAACCCGACACCTAACCCGAACCCTAACACGAACCCTAACACTAATCCGAACCCTAAACCTAACCCGAACCCGAACTCGAACCCGAACCCGAAACCTAACCCTAAACCTAACCCTAACCCTAACCCAAACCCTAACCCTAACCCTAAAACCTAACCCTAACCCGAACCCTAACCCTCAACATAAACTTAACCCTAACCCGAAACCTAACCCTAAACCTAACCCTAACCCTAACCCTAACCCGAACCCTAAACCGAACACTAACCTGAACCCTAACCCTAACACTAACCCTAACCCTAATCCGAACCCTAACCCTAACCCGAACCCGAACCCGAACCCTAACCCGAACCCGAACCCTAACCCGAATCCTAACCCTAACCCTAACCAGAAACCTAACCCTAACCCGAACCCTAACCCTAAACCTAACTCGAACCCTAACCTGAACCCTAGCCCTAATCCTAACGCGAACCCTAACCCTAACCCTAACCCAAACCCTAACCCGAACCCTAACCCAAACCCTAACCCTAACCCTAACCCCTAACCCTAACCCGAACTCTAACCCTAACTCGAACACTAACCGTAACCCTAACCCGAACCCTAACCCTAACCCTAACCCTAAACCTAACCCGAACACTAACCCTAAACCTAACACTAACCCTAAACCTAACCCTAAACCTAACACTAACCCGAACACTAACCCGAACCCTAACCCTAACCCTAACCCTAACCCGAACCCTAACCCTAACCCGAACCCTAACACTAAACCTAACCCGAACCCGAACCCTAAAACGAAACCTAACCCTAACCCAAACCCGAACTCTAACCCTAACCCGAACCCGAAACCTAACCCTAACCCGAACCCTAAACCGAACCCTAACCCGAACCCTAACCCTAACCCTAACCCGAACCCACACCCGAACCCTAACCCTAACCCTAACCCGAACCCTAACCCTAACCCGAACCCTAAACCTAACCCGAACCCTAACCCTAAAACTAACCCTAACCGTAACAATAACCCGAACCCTAACCCTAACCCTAACCCGAACACTAACACCTAACCCTAACCCAAACCCTAACCCTAACCCGAACCCGAACCCGAACCCTAACCATAACCCTAACCCGAACCCTAACCCTAACCCGAACCCTCACCCTAACCCGTACCCGAACCCTAAGCACGTACCCGAATCCTAACCCTAACCCGAACCCTAACCCGAACCCGAACCCTAACCTTACCCCGAACCCGAACCCAAACCATAACACTAACCCTAACCCGAACCCTAACCCTAACCCTAACCCTAACCCTAACCCGAACCCTAACCCTAACCCTAACCCTAACCCGAACACTAACCCTAACCCTAACCCTAACCCTAACCCTAACCCTAAACCTAACCCTAACCCGAACCCTCACCCGAATTCGAACACTAAACCTAACCCTAACCCGAACCCTAACCCTAAACCTAACCGTAACCATAACCCGAAACCTAACCCTAAACCTAACCCTAACCCTAACCCTAACCCCAACCCTAACCCGAAACCTAACCCTAACCCTAACCCTAACCCTAACCCTAATCCGAAACCTAACCCTAACCCTAACCGAAGCCTTACCCTAACCGAACCCTAACCCTAACCCGAACCCTAACCCTAACCCGAACCCGAACCCTAAGCCCTTACCCGAATCCTAACTCTAACCCGAACCCTAACCCGAACCCTAACCCTAACCCTAACCACGAACCCGAACCCTAAACCTAACCCTAACCCTAACCCTAACCCGAACCCGAATCCTAAACCTAACACTAACCCGACACCTAACCCGAACCCTAACACGAACCCTAACCCTAATCCGAACCCTAAACCTAACCCGAACCCAAACTCGAACCCGAACCCGAACCCTAACCCTAAACCTAACCCTAACCCTAACCCAAACCCTAACCCTAACCCTAAAACCTAACCCTAACCCGAACCCTAACCCTCACCATAACCCTAACCCTAACCCGAAACCTAACCCTAAACCTAACCCTAACCCTAACCCTAACCCGAAACCTAACCCGAACACTAACCCGAACCCTAACCCTAACACTAACCCTAACCCTAATCCGAACCCTAACCCTAACCCTAACCCGAACCCGAACCCTAACCCGAACCCGAACCCTAACCCGAATCCTAACCCTAACCCTAACCAGAAACCTAACCCTAACTCGAACCCTAACCCGAACCCTAACCAGAACCCTAACCCTAACCCCTAACCCTAACCCGAACCCTAACCCTAACTCGAACACTAACCCTAACCCTAACCCGAACCCTAACCCTAACCCTAAACCTAACCCGAACCCTAACCCTAACCCTAACACGAACCCTAACCCTAACCCTAACACGAACCCTAACCCTAAACCTAACCCGAACCCTAACCCTAACCCAAACCCTAACCCTAACCCTAACCCTAACCCGAACCCTAACCCTAACCCGAACCCTAACCCTAACCCTAAACCTAAACCGAACCCTAACCCGTACCCTAACCCTAATCCTAACCCGAACCCTAACCCTAACCCTAACCGGAACCCTAACCCTAACCCTAACCCGAACCAGAACCATAAGCCCTTATCTGAATCCTAATCCTAACCCGAACCATAACCCGAACCCTAACCCTAACCCTAACCCCGAATCCGAACCCTAACCCTAACCCTAACCCTAACCCGAACCCGAACCCTAACCCTAACACTAACCCTAACCCGACACCGAACCCTAACCCTAACCCTGACCCTAACCGTAACCCTAAAACTAACCCTCACCCGAACCCTAAACCTAACCCTAACCCGAACCCTAACCCTAACCCTAACCCTAAACCTAACCAGAAACCTAACCCTAACACTAACCCCTAACCCTAACCCTAACCCTAACCCTAACCCGAACCCTAACCCTAAATCTAACACTAACCCTAACCCGAACCCGAACCCTAAACCGAACCCTACCCCTAACCCTAATCCGAACCCTAACCCTAACCCTAACACTAACCCTAACCCGAACCCGAACCCGAACCCTAAACCTAACCCGAACCTGAACCCTAACCCTAACCCGAACCCGAACCCGAACCATAACCCGAACCCGAACCCTAACACTAAACCTCACCCTAACCCAAAACCTAACCCAAACTTGAACCCTACCCGAACCCTAACCCTAACCCTAACCCGAACCCTAAACCTAACCCTAACCCGAACCCTAACCCTAACCCTAACCCGAACCCGAAACCTAACCCTAACCCGAACCCTAACCCTAACCCTAACCTGAACCCTAACCCGAACCCGAACCCGAACACTAACCATAACCCGAACCCGAACCCGATCCCTACCCATAACCCTAAACCGAACCCTAACCCTAACCCGAACCCTAACCCTAACCCGAACCCGAACCCTAAGCCCTTACCCGAATCCTAACCCTAACCCGAACCCTAACCAGAATCCTAACCCTAACCCCGAACCCGAACCCTAACCCTAATCCTAACCCTAACCCGAACCCGAACCCTAACCCTAACCTGACACCTAAACCGAACCCTAACACGAACCCTAACCCTAACTCTAAAACTAATCCTAACCCGAACCCTAACCCTAAACCGAACCCTAACCCTCACCCTAATCCGAACCATAACCCTAACCCTAACACTAACCCTAACCCGAACCCGAACCCTAACCCTAACCCGAACCCGAACCCTAACCCTAACCCGTACCCTAACCCTAACACTAAGCCGAACCCTAACCCGAACCCTAACCCTAACCCTAACCCGAACCCTAACCCTAACCCAAACCCTAACCCTAAACCTAACCCGAACCCTAACCCTAACCCTAACCGGAACCTAACCCTAACCCGAACCCTAACCCGAAACCTAACCCTAACCCTAACCCTAACCCGAACCCTTACCCTAAACCGAACCCTAACCCGAACCCTAACCCTAAACCTAACCCTAACCCGAACCCTAACCCAAACCCGGACCCTATCCCTAAACCTAACCCTAACCCGAACTCTAACCCGTACCCTAACCCTAACCCTAACCCGAACCCTAACCCTAAACCTAACCGGAACCCTAACCCTAAACCTAACCCGAACCAGAACCCTAAGCCCTTACCCGAATCCTAAACCTAACCCGAACCCTAACCCGAACCCTAACTCTAACCCTAACCCCGAATCCGAACCCTAACCCTAACCTTAACCCTAACCCTAATCCGAACCCGAACCCTAACCCTAACCCTAACCCTAACCCGACACCGAACCCTAACCCTAACCCGGACCCTAACCGTAACCCTAACACTAACCCTCACCCGAACCCTAAACCTAACCCTAACCCGAACCCTAACCCTAACCCTAACCCTAAACCTAACCCGAAACCTAACCCTAACCCTAACCCCTAACCCTAAACCTAACCCTAACCCGAACCATAACCCTAACTCTAACACTAATCCTAACCCGAACCCGAACCCTAAACCGAACCCTACCCCTCACCCTAATCCGAACCATAACCCTAACCCTAACACTAACCCTAACCCGAACCCGAACCCGAACCCTAACCCTAACCCGAACCCGAACCCTAACCCTAACCCGTACCCTAACCCTAACACTAAGCCGAACCCTAACCCGAACCCTAACCCTAACCCTAACCCGAACCCTAACCCTAACCCAAACCCTAAACCTAACCCTAACCCGAACCCTAACCCTAACCCTAACCGGAACCTAACC
This sequence comes from Urocyon cinereoargenteus, assembly GCA_032313775.1. NCBI lineage: Eukaryota > Metazoa > Chordata > Mammalia > Carnivora > Canidae > Urocyon > Urocyon cinereoargenteus. Next base: position 437,446 of record JAVLSZ010000057.1, read on the forward strand.
CTAACCCGAACCCTAACCCTAACACGAACCCGAACCCGAACCCTAACCTGAACCCGAACCCTAAACCTAAACCTAACCCTAACCCAAACCCTAACCCAAACCTGAAACCTAACCCGAACCCGAACCCGAACCCTAACCATAACCCGAACCCGAACCCGATCCCTACCCATAACCCTAAACCGAACCCTAACCCTAACCCGAACCCTAACCCTAACCCGAACCCGAACCCTAAGCCCTTATCCGAATCCTAAACCTAACCCGAACCCTAACCAGAATCCTAACCCTAACCCCGAACCCGAACCCTAACCCTAATCCGAACCCTAACCCGATCCCGAACCCTAACCCTAACCCTAACCTGACACCTAACCCGAACCCTAACACGAACCCTAACCCTAACACGAACCCTAACCCTAACCCTAACCCTAACCCTAACCCGAACCCTAACGCTAACCCGAACCCTAACACTAACCGTAACCGTAACCCTAAAACTAACCCCTAACCCTAACTCTAACCCTATCCCTAACCCTAACCCTAAAACCTAACCCTAACCCAAACCCTAACCTTAACCCTAACCCTAACCCTAACCCGAACCCTAAACCTAAACCTAATCCTAACCCTAACCCTAACCCGAACCCTAACCCGAACCCTATCCCGAACCCTAACCCTAACCCTAACCCTAACCCTAACCCTAATCCGAACCCTAACCCTAACCCTAACAGAACACGAACCCTAACCCGAACCCGAACCCTAACCCGAAACCTAACCCTAACCCTAACCCGAACCCGAACCCTTACCCTAAACCGAACCCTAACCCGAACCCTAACCCTAAACCTAACCCTAACCAGAACCCTAACCCAAACCCGAACCCTATCCCTAAACCTAACCCTAACCCGAACCCTAACCCGTACCCTAACCCTAACCCTAACCCGAACCCTAACCCTAAACCTAACCGGAACCCTAACCCTAAACCTAACCCGAACCAGAACCCTAAGCCCTTACCCGAATCCTAAACCTAACCCGAACCCTAACCCGAACCCTAACTCTAACCCTAACCCCGAATCCGAACCCTAATCCTAACCTTAACCCTAACCCTAATCCGAACCCGAACCCTAACCCTAACCCTAACCCTAACCCGACACCGAACCCTAACCCTAACCCGGACCCTAACCGTAACCCTAACACTAACCCTCACCCGAACCCTAAACCTAACCCTAACCCGAACCCTAACCCTAACCCTAACCCTAAACCTAACCCGAAACCTAACCCTAACCCTAACCCCTAACCCTAAACCTAACCCTAACCCGAACCATTACCCTAACTCTAACACTAATCCTAACCCGAACCCGAACCCTAAACCGAAACCTACCCCTCACCCTAATCCGAACCATAACCCTAACCCTAACACTAACCCTAACCCGAACCCGAACCCGAACCCTAACCCTAACCCGAACCCGAACCCTAACCCTAACCCGTACCCTAACCCTAACACTAAGCCGAACCCTAAACCGAACCCTAAACCTAACCCTAACCCGAACCCTAACCCTAACCCAAACCCTAACCCTAACCCTAACCCGAACCCTAACCCTAACCCTAACCGGAACCTAACCCTAACCCGAACCCTAACCCTAACACGAACCCGAACCCGAACCCTAACCTGAACCCGAACCCTAAACCTAAACCTAACCCTAACCCAAACCCTAACCCAAACCTGAACCCTAACCCGAACCCGAACCCGAACCCTAACCATAACCCGAACCCGAACCCGATCCCTACCCATAACCCTAACCCGAACCCTAACCCTAACCCGAACCCTAACCCTAACCCGAACCCGAACCCTAAGCCCTTACCCGAATCCTAACCCTAACCCGAACCCTAACCAGAATCCTAACCCTAACCCCGAACCCGAACCCTAACCCTAATCCTAACCCTAACCCGAACCCGAACCCTAACCCTAACCCTAACCTGACACCTAACCCGAACCCTAACACGAACCCTAACCCTAACCCTAACCCTAACCCTAACCCGAACCCTAACCCTAACCCGAACCCTAACACTAACCGTAACCGTAACCCTAAAACTAACCCCTAACCCTAACTCTAACCCTATCCCTAACCCTAACCCTAAAACCTAACCCTAACCCAAATCCTAACCTTAACCCTAACCCTAACCCTAACCCGAACCCTAAACCTAAACCTAATCCTAACCCTAACCCTAACCCGAACCCTAACCCGAACCCTAACCCGAACCCTAACCCTAACCCTAACCCTAACCCTAATCCGAACCCTAACCCTAACGCTAACAGAACACGAACCCTAACCCGAACCCGAACCCTAACCCGAAACCTAACCCTAACCCTAACCCGAACCCGAACCCTTACCCTAAACCGAACCCTAACCCGAACCCTAACCGGAACCCTAAAACGAAGCCTAACCCTAACCCTAACTCGAACCCTAACCCGAAACCTAGCCCTAATCCTAACCCGAACCCTAACCCTAACCCTAACCCAAACCCTAACCCGAACCCTAACCCTAACCCTAACCCTAACCCTAACCCTAACCCGAACCCTAACCCTAACCCTAACCCTAACACCTAACCCGAACACGAACCCGAAACCTAACCCGAACCCGAACCCTAACCTTACCCCGAACACGAAACCAAACCATAACCCTAACCCTAACCCGAACCCTAACACTAACCCTAACCCTAACCCGAACACTAACCCTAACCCTAACCCTAACCCTAACCCCTAACCCTAACCCGAACCCTAACCCTAACTCGAACACTAACCCTAACCCTAACCCGAACCCTAACCCTAACCCTAAACCTAACCCGAACCCTAACCCTAACCCTAACACGAACCCTAACCCTAACCCTAACACGAACCCTAACCCTAAACCTAACCCGAACCCTAACCCTAACCCAAACCCTAACCCTAACCCTAACCCTAACCCTAACCCGAACCCTAACCCTAACCCGAACCCTAACCCTAACCCTAAACCTAAACCGAACCCTAACCCGTACCCTAACCCTAAACCTAACCCGAACCCTAACCCTAACCCTAACCCTAACCCTAACCCTAACCCGAACCCTAACCCTAACCCTAACCGGAACCCTAACCCTAACCCTAACCCGAACCAGAACCCTAAGCCCTTATCCGAATCCTAAACCTAACCCGAACCATAACCCGAACCCTAACCCTAACCCTAACCCCGAATCCGAACCCTAACCCTATCCCTAACCCTAACCCGAACCCGAACCCTAACCCTAACACTAACCCTAACCCGACACCGAACCCTAACCCTAACCCGGACCCTAACCGTAACCCTAACACTAACCCTCACCCGAACCCTAAACCTAACCCTAACCCGAACCCTAACCCTAACCCTAACCCTAAACCTAACCAGAAACCTAACCCTAACACTAACCCCTAACCCTAACCCTAACCCTAACCCTAACCCGAACCCTAACCCTAACTCTAACACTAACCCTAACCCGAACCCGAACCCTAAACCGAACCCTACCCCTAACCCTAAATCGAACCCTAACCCTAACCCTAACACTAACCCTAACCCGAACCCGAACCCGAACCCTAAACCTAACCCGAACCTGAACCCTAACCCTAACCCGTACCCTAACCCTAACCCTAACCCTAACCCTAAACTGAACCCTAACCCTAACCCGAACCCTAACCCTAAACCGAACCCTAACCCTAACCCTAACCCGAACCCTAAACCTAACCCTAACCCGAACCCTAACCCTAACCCGAACCCTAACCCTAACCCTAACCCGAATCCTAGCCCTAACCCTAACCCGAACCCTAACCCGAACCCTAAACCTAACCCTAACCCTAACCCGACCCTAACACTAAACCTAACCCGAACCCTAACCCTAACCCTAAACCTAACCCTACTCGAACCCTAACCCTAACCCTAAACGAACCCTAAACCTAACCCTAACCCTAACCCTAACCCGAACCCTAACCCTAACCCTAAACCTAACCCTAACACTAACGCGAACCCTAACCCTAACCCGAACCCTAACCCTAACCCTAACCCTAACCCTAACCCTAACCCGAACCCTAACCCTAAACCTAACCCTAACCCTAAACCTAACCCTAACCCTAAAACCTAACCCTAACCCAAATCCTAACCTAACCCTAAACCTAACCCGAAACCTAACCCTAAACCTAACCCTAACCCTACACCGAACCCTAACCCGAACCCTAACCCGAACCCTAAATCTAACCCTAACCCTAACCCTAACCCTAATCCGAACCCTAACCCTAACCCTAACCCTAACCCTAACCCGAACCCTAACCCGAACCCGAACCCTAACCCGAATCCTAACCCTAACCCTAACCCGAACCCTAACCATAACCCGAATCCTAACCCTAACCCTAACCCGAACCCTAACCCTAACCCGAACCCTAACCCGAACCCTAACCCTAAATCTAACCCTAACCCGAACCCGAACCCTAACCCTAACCCGTACCCTAACTCTAACCCTAACCCGAACCCTAACCCGAACCCTAACCCTAACCCTAACCCGAACCCTAACCCTAACCCAAACCCTAAACCTAACCCTAACCCGAACCCTAACCCTAACCCTAACCGGAACCTAACCCTAACCCGAACCCTATCCCTAACCCGAACCCGAACCCGAACCATAACCCGAACCCGACACCTAACACTAAACCTAACCCTAACCCAAACCCTAACCCAAACTTGAACCCTACCCGAACCCGAACCTTAACCCTAACCCGAACCCTAACCCTAACCCTAACCCGAACCCTAAACCTAACCCTAACCCGAACCCTAACCCTAAACCGAACCCTAACCCTAACCCTAACCCGAATCCTAACCCTAACCCTAACACGAACCCTAACCCGAACCATAAACCTAACCCTAACCCTAAACCGAACCCTAACCGGAACCCTAACCCGAACCCTAACCCTAACCCTAACTCAAACCCTAACTCGAAACCTAGCTCTAATCCTAACCCGAACCCTAACCCTAACCCTAACACAAACCCTAACCCGAACCCTAACCCTAACCC
>JAVLSZ010000057.1:447500-460000 GCA_032313775.1 Urocyon cinereoargenteus
GCCTAAACCTAACCCGAACCCTAACCCTAAACCTAAACCTAACCCTAACCCTAACCCTAACCCTAACCCTAACCCTAACCCGAACCCGAACCCTAACCCGAAACCTAACCCTAACCCTAACCCTAACCCGAACCCTAACCCTTACACGAACCCTAACACTAACCCTAACCCGAACCCGAAACTTACTCCAAAACCTAACCCTAACCCTAACCCGAACCCTAACCCTAACCCGAACCCTAACCCGAACCCTAACCCGAACCCTAAACCTAACCCTAACCCTAACCCTAACCCTAACCCTAAACCGAACCCTAACCCTAAACCTAAACCGAACCCGAACCCTAACCCGAACCCGAACCCTAACCCGAAGCCTAACCCTAACCCTAACCCGAAACCTAACCCTAACCCGAACCCTAACCCGATTCCTAACCCTAACCCTAACCCGAACCCAAACCCGAACCCTAACCCGAAACCTAACCCTAACCATAGATCGAACCCTAACCCTAACCCTAACCCGAACCCTAACCCAACCCAAACCCTAACCCTAACCCTAAACCTAACCCTAACCCGAACCCTAACCCTAACCCGAACCCTATCCCTAAACCTAAGCCTAACCCGAACCCTAACCCGTACCCTAACCCTAACCCGAACCCTAACCCTAAACCTAACCGGAACCCTAACCCTAAACCTAACCCGAACCAGAACCCTAAGCCCTTACCCGAATCCTAAACCTAACCCGAACCCTAACCCGAACCCTAACTCTAACCCTAACCCCGAATCCGAACCCTAACCCTAACCTTAACCCTAAGCCTAATCCGAACCCGAACCCTAACCCTAACCCTAACCCTAACCCGACACCGAACCCTAACCCTAACCCGGACCCTAACCGTAACCCTAACACTAACCCTCACCCGAACCCTAAACCTAACCCTAACCCGAACCCTAACCCTAACCCTAACCCTAAACCTAACCCGAAACCTAACCCTAACCCTAACCCCTAACCCTAAACCTAACCCTAACCCGAACCCTAACCCTAACCCTAACCCTAAACCTAACCCGAAACCTAACCCTAACCCTAACCCCTAACCCTAAACCTAACCCTAACCCGAACCATAACCCTAACTCTAACACTAATCCTAACCCGAACCCGAACCCTAAACCGAACCCTACCCCTCACCCTAATCCGAACCATAACCCTAACCCTAACACTAACCCTAACCCGAACCCGAACCCGAACCCTAACCCTAACCCGAACCCGAACCCTAACCCTAACCCGTACCCTAACCCTAACCCTAAGCCGAACCCTAACCCGAACCCTAAACCTAACCCTAACCCGAACCCTAACCCTAACCCAAACCCTAACCCTAACCCTAACCCGAACCCTAACCCTAACCCTAACCGGAACCTAACCCTAACCCGAACCCTAACCCTAACACGAACCCGAACCCGAACCCTAACCTGAACCCGAACCCTAAACCTAAACCTAACCCTAACCCAAACCCTAACCCAAACCTGAACCCTAACCCGAACCCGAACTCGAACCCTAACCATAACCCGAACCCGAACCCGAACCCTACCCATAACCCTAACCCGAACCCTAACCCTAACCCGAACCCTATCCCTAACCCGAACCCGAACCCTATGCCCTTACCCGAATCCTAACCCTAACCCGAACCCTAACCAGAATCCTAACCCTAACCCCGAACCCGAACCCTAACCCTAACCCTAACCCTAACCCGAACCCGAACCCTAACGCTAACCCTAACCTGACACCTAACCCGAACCCTAACACGAACCCTAACCCTAACCCTAACCCTAACCCTAACCCTAACCCGAACCTTAACCCGAACCCTAACCCGAACCCTAACCCTAAACCTAACCCGAAACCTAACCCGAAACCTAACCCTAAACCTAACCCTAACCCGAACCCTAACCCGAAACTTAACCCTAACCCTAACCCTAACCGTAATTCGAACCCTAACCCTAACCCTAACCAGAACCCGAACCCTAACGCGAACCTGAACCCTAACCCAAAACCTAACCCTAACCCGAACCCGAACCCTAACCCGAACCCGAACCCTAACCCTAACCCTAACCCTAACCCTAATCCGAAAACTAACCCTAACCCTAACCCGAACCCGAACCCTAACCCGAACCAGAACCCTAACCCGAAACCTAACCCTAACCCGAACCCGAACCCTAACCCGAACCCGAAACCTAACACGAAACCTAACCCTAACCCTAACCCAAACCCTAACCCTAATCCGAACACTAACCCTAACCCTAACCCGAACCCGAAACCTAACCCGAACCCTAACCCTAATCCGAACACTAACCCTAACCCTAACCCGAACCCGAACCCTAACCCGAACCCGAACCCTAACCCGAAACCTAACCCTAACCCGAACCCGAACCCTAACCTTACCCCGAACCCGAACCCAAACCATAACACTAACCCTAACCCGAACCCTAACACTAACCCTAACCCTAACCCTAACCCGAACCCTAACCCTAACCCTAACCCTAACCCGAACACTAACCCTAACCCTAACCCTAACCCTAACCCTAACACCTAACCCTAACCCGAACCCTCACCCTAACTTGAACACTAACCCTAACCCTAACCCGAACCCTAACCCTAAACCTAACCCTAACCCTAACCCTAACCCCAACCCTAAACCGAAACCTAACCCTAACCCTAACCCTAACCCTAACCCTAATCCGAAACCTAACCCTAACCCTAACCGAAGCCTTACCCTAACCCGAACCCTAACCCTAACCCGAACCCTAACCCTAACCCGAACCCTAACCCTAACCCGAACCCGAACCCTAAGCCCTTACCCGAATCCTAACTCTAACCCGAACCCTAACCCGAACCCTAACCCTAACCCTAACCACGAACCCGAACCCTAACCCTAACCCTAACCCTAACCCGAACCCGAATCCTAAACCTAACACTAACCCGACACCTAACCCGAACCCTAACACGAACCCTAACACTAATCCGAACCCTAAACCTAACCCGAACCCGAACTCGAACCCGAACCCGAAACCTAACCCTAAACCTAACCCTAACCCTAACCCAAACCCTAACCCTAACCCTAAAACCTAACCCTAACCCGAACCCTAACCCTCACCATAAACTTAACCCTAACCCGAAACCTAACCCTAAACCTAACCCTAACCCTAACCCTAACCCGAACCCTAAACCGAACACTAACCTGAACCCTAACCCTAACACTAACCCTAACCCTAATCCGAACCCTAACCCTAACCCGAACCCGAACCCGAACCCTAACCCGAACCCGAACCCTAACCCGAATCCTAACCCTAACCCTAACCAGAAACCTAACCCTAACCCGAACCCTAACCCTAAACCTAACTCGAACCCTAACCTGAACCCTAGCCCTAATCCTAACGCGAACCCTAACCCTAACCCTAACCCAAACCCTAACCCGAACCCTAACCCAAACCCTAACCCTAACCCTAACCCCTAACCCTAACCCGAACTCTAACCCTAACTCGAACACTAACCGTAACCCTAACCCGAACCCTAACCCTAACCCTAACCCTAACCTAACCCGAACACTAACCCTAAACCTAACACTAACCCTAAACCTAACCCTAAACCTAACACTAACCCGAACACTAACCCGAACCCTAACCCTAACCCTAACCCTAACCCGAACCCTAACCCTAACCCGAACCCTAACACTAAACCTAACCCGAACCCGAACCCTAAAACGAAACCTAACCCTAACCCAAACCCGAACTCTAACCCTAACCCGAACCCGAAACCTAACCCTAACCCGAACCCTAAACCGAACCCTAACCCGAACCCTAACCCTAACCCTAACCCGAACCCACACCCGAACCCTAACCCTAACCCTAACCCGAACCCTAACCCTAACCCGAACCCTAAACCTAACCCGAACCCTAACCCTAAAACTAACCCTAACCGTAACAATAACCCGAACCCTAACCCTAACCCTAACCCGAACACTAACACCTAACCCTAACCCAAACCCTAACCCTAACCCGAACCCGAACCCGAACCCTAACCATAACCCTAACCCGAACCCTAACCCTAACCCGAACCCTCACCCTAACCCGAACCCGAACCCTAAGCACGTACCCGAATCCTAACCCTAACCCGAACCCTAACCCGAACCCGAACCCTAACCTTACCCCGAACCCGAACCCAAACCATAACACTAACCCTAACCCGAACCCTAACCCTAACCCTAACCCTAACCCTAACCCGAACCCTAACCCTAACCCTAACCCTAACCCGAACACTAACCCTAACCCTAACCCTAACCCTAACCCTAACCCTAAACCTAACCCTAACCCGAACCCTCACCCGAATTCGAACACTAAACCTAACCCTAACCCGAACCCTAACCCTAAACCTAACCGTAACCATAACCCGAAACCTAACCCTAAACCTAACCCTAACCCTAACCCTAACCCCAACCCTAACCCGAAACCTAACCCTAACCCTAACCCTAACCCTAACCCTAATCCGAAACCTAACCCTAACCCTAACCGAAGCCTTACCCTAACCGAACCCTAACCCTAACCCGAACCCTAACCCTAACCCGAACCCGAACCCTAAGCCCTTACCCGAATCCTAACTCTAACCCGAACCCTAACCCGAACCCTAACCCTAACCCTAACCACGAACCCGAACCCTAAACCTAACCCTAAACCTAACCCTAACCCGAACCCGAATCCTAAACCTAACACTAACCCGACACCTAACCCGAACCCTAACACGAACCCTAACCCTAATCCGAACCCTAAACCTAACCCGAACCCAAACTCGAACCCGAACCCGAACCCTAACCCTAAACCTAACCCTAACCCTAACCCAAACCCTAACCCTAACCCTAAAACCTAACCCTAACCCGAACCCTAACCCTCACCATAACCCTAACCCTAACACGAAACCTAACCCTAAACCTAACCCTAACCCTAACCCTAACCCGAAACCTAACCCGAACACTAACCCGAACCCTAACCCTAACACTAACCCTAACCCTAATCCGAACCCTAACCCTAACCCTAACCCGAACCCTAACCCGAACCCGAACCCTAACCCGAATCCTAACCCTAACCCTAACCAGAAACCTAACCCTAACTCGAACCCTAACCCGAACCCTAACCAGAACCCTAACCCTAACCCCTAACCCTAACCCGAACCCTAACCCTAACTCGAACACTAACCCTAACCCTAAACCGAACCCTAACCCTAACCCTAAACCTAACCCGAACCCTAACCCTAACCCTAACACGAACCCTAACCCTAACCCTAACACGAACCCTAACCCTAAACCTAACCCGAACCCTAACCCTAACCCAAACCCTAACCCTAACCCTAACCCTAACCCGAACCCTAACCCTAACCCGAACCCTAACCCTAACCCTAAACCTAAACCGAACCCTAACCCGTACCCTAACCCTAATCCTAACCCGAACCCTAACCCTAACCCTAACCGGAACCCTAACCCTAACCCTAACCCGAACCAGAACCATAAGCCCTTGTCTGAATCCTAAACCTAACCCGAACCATAACCCGAACCCTAACCCTAACCCTAACCCCGAATCCGAACCCTAACCCTAACCCTAACCCTAACCCGAACCCGAACCCTAACCCTAACACTAACCCTAACCCGACACCGAACCCTAACCCTAACCCTGACCCTAACCGTAACCCTAAAACTAACCCTCACCCGAACCCTAAACCTAACCCTAACCCGAACCCTAACCCTAACCCTAACCCTAAACCTAACCAGAAACCTAACCCTAACACTAACCCCTAACCCTAACCCTAACCCTAACCCTAACCCGAACCCTAACCCTAAATCTAACACTAACCCTAACCCGAACCCGAACCCTAAACCGAACCCTACCCCTAACCCTAATCCGAACCCTAACCCTAACCCTAACACTAACCCTAACCCGAACCCGAACCCGAACCCTAAACCTAACCCGAACCTGAACCCTAACCCTAACCCGAACCCGAACCCGAACCATAACCCGAACCCGAACCCTAACACTAAACCTCACCCTAACCCAAAACCTAACCCAAACTTGAACCCTACCCGAACCCTAACCCTAACCCTAACCCGAACCCTAAACCTAACCCTAACCCGAACCCTAACCCTAACCCTAACCCGAACCCGAAACCTAACCCTAACCCGAACCCTAACCCTAACCCTAACCTGAACCCTAACCCGAACCCGAACCCAAACCCTAACCATAACCCGAACCCGAACCCGATCCCTACCCATAACCCTAAACCGAACCCTAACCCTAACCCGAACCCTAACCCTAACCCGAACCCGAACCCTAAGCCCTTACCCGAATCCTAACCCTAACCCGAACCCTAACCAGAATCCTAACCCTAACCCCGAAACCGAACCCTAACCCTAATCCTAACCCTAACCCGAACCCGAACCCTAACCCTAACCTGACACCTAAACCGAACCCTAACACGAACCCTAACCCTAACTCTAAAACTAATCCTAACCCGAACCCTAACCCTAAACCGAACCCTAACCCTCACCCTAATCCGAACCATAACCCTAACCCTAACACTAACCCTAACCCGAACCCGAACCCTAACCCTAACCCGAACCCGAACCCTAACCCTAACCCGTACCCTAACCCTAACACTAAGCCGAACCCTAACCCGAACCCTAACCCTAACCCTAACCCGAACCCTAACCCTAACCCAAACCCTAACCCTAAACCTAACCCGAACCCTAACCCTAACCCTAACCGGAACCTAACCCTAACCCGAACCCTAACCCGAAACCTAACCCTAACCCTAACCCTAACCCGAACCCTTACCCTAAACCGAACCCTAACCCGAACCCTAACCCTAAACCTAACCCTAACCCGAACCCTAACCCAAACCCGGACCCTATCCCTAAACCTAACCCTAACCCGAACTCTAACCCGTACCCTAACCCTAACCCTAACCCGAACCCTAACCCTAAACCTAACCGGAACCCTAACCCTAAACCTAACCCGAACCAGAACCCTAAGCCCTTACCCGAATCCTAAACCTAACCCGAACCCTAACCCGAACCCTAACTCTAACCCTAACCCCGAATCCGAACCCTAACCCTAACCTTAACCCTAACCCTAATCCGAACCCGAACCCTAACCCTAACCCTAACCCTAACCCGACACCGAACCCTAACCCTAACCCGGACCCTAACCGTAACCCTAACACTAACCCTCACCCGAACCCTAAACCTAACCCTAACCCGAACCCTAACCCTAACCCTAACCCTAAACCTAACCCGAAACCTAACCCTAACCCTAACCCCTAACCCTAAACCTAACCCTAACCCGAACCATAACCCTAACTCTAACACTAATCCTAACCCGAACCCGAACCCTAAACCGAACCCTACCCCTCACCCTAATCCGAACCATAACCCTAACCCTAACACTAACCCTAACCCGAACCCGAACCCGAACCCTAACCCTAACCCGAACCCGAACCCTAACCCTAACCCGTACCCTAACCCTAACACTAAGCCGAACCCTAACCCGAACCCTAACCCTAACCCTAACCCGAACCCTAACCCTAACCCAAACCCTAACCCTAACCCTAACCCGAACCCTAACCCTAACCCTAACCGGAACCTAACCCTAACCCGAACCCTAACCCTAACACGAACCCGAACCCGAACCCTAACCTGAACCCGAACCCTAAACCTAAACCTAACCCTAACCCAAACCCTAACCCAAACCTGAAACCTAACCCGAACCCGAACCCGAACCCTAACCATAACCCGAACCCGAACCCGATCCCTACCCATAACCCTAAACCGAACCCTAACCCTAACCCGAACCCTAACCCTAACCCGAACCCGAACCCTAAGCCCTTATCCGAATCCTAACCCTAACCCGAACCCTAACCAGAATCCTAACCCTAACCCCGAACCCGAACCCTAACCCTAATCCGAACCCTAACCCGATCCCGAACCCTAACCCTAACCCTAACCTGACACCTAACCCGAACCCTAACACGAACCGTAACCCTAACACGAACCCTAACCCTAACCCTAACCCTAACCCTAACCCGAACCCGAACCCTAACCCGAACCCTAACACTAACCGTAACCGTAACCCTAAAACTAACCCCTAACCCTAACTCTAACCCTATCCCTAACCCTAACCCTAAAACCTAACCCTAACCCAAACCCTAACCTTAACCCTAACCCTAACCCTAACCCGAACCCTAAACCTAAACCTAATCCTAACCCTAACCCTAACCCGAACCCTAACCCGAACCCTAACCCGAACCCTAACCCTAACCCTAACCCTAACCCTAACCCTAATCCGAACCCTAACCCTAACCCTAACAGAACACGAACCCTAACCCGAACCCGAACCCTAACCCGAAACCTAACCCTAACCCTAACCCGAACCCGAACCCTTACCCTAAACCGAACCCTAACCCGAACCCTAACCCTAAACCTAACCCTAACCCGAACCCTAACCCAAACCCGAACCCTATCCCTAAACCTAACCCTAACCCGAACCCTAACCCGTACCCTAACCCTAACCCTAACCCGAACCCTAACCCTAAACCTAACCGGAACCCTAACCCTAAACCTAACCCGAACCAGAACCCTAAGCCCTTACCCGAATCCTAAACCTAACCCGAACCCTAACCCGAACCCTAACTCTAACCCTAACCCCGAATCCGAACCCTAATCCTAACCTTAACCCTAACCCTAATCCGAACCCGAACCCTAACCCTAACCCTAACCCTAACCCGACACCGAACCCTAACCCTAACCCGGACCCTAACCGTAACCCTAACACTAACCCTCACCCGAACCCTAAACCTAACCCTAACCCGAACCCTAACCCTAACCCTAACCCTAAACCTAACCCGAAACCTAACCCTAACCCTAACCCCTAACCCTAAACCTAACCCTAACCCGAACCATTACCCTAACTCTAACACTAATCCTAACCCGAACCCGAACCCTAAACCGAAACCTACCCCTCACCCTAATCCGAACCATAACCCTAACCCTAACACTAACCCTAACCCGAAACCGAACCCGAACCCTAACCCTAACCCGAACCCGAACCCTAACCCTAACCCGTACCCTAACCCTAACACTAAGCCGAACCCTAAACCGAACCCTAAACCTAACCCTAACCCGAACCCTAACCCTAACCCAAACCCTAACCCTAACCCTAACCCGAACCCTAACCCTAACCCTAACCGGAACCTAACCCTAACCCGAACCCTAACCCTAACACGAACCCGAACCCGAACCCTAACCTGAACCCGAACCCTAAACCTAAACCTAACCCTAACCCAAACCCTAACCCAAACCTGAACCCTAACCCGAACCCGAACCCGAACCCTAACCATAACCCGAACCCGAACCCGATCCCTACCCATAACCCTAACCCGAACCCTAACCCTAACCCGAACCCTAACCCTAACCCGAACCCAAACCCTAAGCCCTTACCCGAATCCTAACCCTAACCCGAACCCTAACCAGAATCCTAACCCTAACCCCGAACCCGAACCCTAACCCTAATCCTAACCCTAACCCGAACCCGAACCCTAACCCTAACCCTAACCTGACACCTAACCCGAACCCTAACACGAACCCTAACCCTAACCCTAACCCTAACCCTAACCCGAACCCTAACCCTAACCCGAACCCTAACACTAACCGTAACCGTAACCCTAAAACTAACCCCTAACCCTAACTCTAACCCTATCCCTAACCCTAACCCTAAAACCTAACCCTAACCCAAATCCTAACCTTAACCCTAACCCTAACCCTAACCCGAACCCTAACCTAAACCTAATCCTAACCCTAACCCTAACCCGAACCCTAACCCGAACCCTAACCCGAACCCTAACCCTAACCCTAACCCTAACCCTAATCCGAACCCTAACCCTAACGCTAACAGAACACGAACCCTAACCCGAACCCGAACCCTAACCCGAAACCTAACCCTAACCCTAACCCGAACCCGAACCCTTACCCTAAACCGAACCCTAACCCGAACCCTAACCGGAACCCTAAAACGAAGCCTAACCCTAACCCTAACTCGAACCCTAACCCGAAACCTAGCCCTAATCCTAACCCGAACCCTAACCCTAACCCTAACCCAAACCCTAACCCGAACCCTAACCCTAACCCTAACCCTAACCCGAACCCTAACCCTAACCCTAACCCTAACACCTAACCCGAACACGAACCCGAAACCTAACCCGAACCCGAACCCTAACCTTACCCCGAACACGAAACCAAACCATAACCCTAACCCTAACCCGAACCCTAACACTAACCCTAACCCTAACCCGAACACTAACCCTAACCCTAACCCTAACCCTAACCCCTAACCCTAACCCGAACCCTAACCCTAACTCGAACACTAACCCTAACCCTAACCCGAACCCTAACCCTAACCCTAAACCTAACCCGAACCCTAACCCTAACCCTAACACGAACCCTAACCCTAACCCTAACACGAACCCTAACCCTAAACCTAACCCGAACCCTAACCCTAACCCAAACCCTAACCCTAACCCTAACCCTAACCCTAACCCGAACCCTAACCCTAACCCGAACCCTAACCCTAACCCTAAACCTAAACCGAACCCTAACCCGTACCCTAACCCTAAACCTAACCCGAACCCTAACCCTAACCCTAACCCTAACCCTAACCCGAACCCTAACCCTAACCCTAACCGGAACCCTAACCCTAACCCTAACCCGAACCAGAACCCTAAGCCCTTATCCGAATCCTAAACCTAACCCGAACCATAACCCGAACCCTAACCCTAACCCTAACCCCGAATCCGAACCCTAACCCTATCCCTAACCCTAACCCGAACCCGAACCCTAACCCTAACACTAACCCTAACCCGACACCGAACCCTAACCCTAACCCGGACCCTAACCGTAACCCTAACACTAACCCTCACCCGAACCCTAAACCTAACCCTAACCCGAACCCTAACCCTAACCCTAACCCTAAACCTAACCAGAAACCTAACCCTAACACTAACCCCTAACCCTAACCCTAACCCTAACCCTAACCCTAACCCGAACCCTAACCCTAACTCTAACACTAACCCTAACCCGAACCCGAACCCTAAACCGAACCCTACCCCTAACCCTAAATCGAACCCTAACCCTAACCCTAACACTAACCCTAACCCGAACCCGAACCCGAACCCTAAACCTAACCCGAACCTGAACCCTAACCCTAACCCGTACCCTAACCCTAACCCTAACCCTAAACTGAACCCTAACCCTAACCCGAACCCTAACCCTAAACCGAACCCTAACCCTAACCCTAACCCGAACCCTAAACCTAACCCTAACCCGAACCCTAACCCTAACCCGAACCCTAACCCTAACCCTAACCCGAATCCTAGCCCTAACCCTAACCCGAACCCTAACCCGAACCCTAAACCTAACCCTAACCCTAACCCGACCCTAACACTAAACCTAACCCGAACCCTAACCCTAACCCTAAACCTAACCCTACTCGAACCCTAACCCTAACCCTAAACGAACCCTAAACCTAACCCTAACCCTAACCCTAACCCGAACCCTAACCCTAACCCTAAACCTAACCCTAACACTAACGCGAACCCTAACCCTAACCCGAACCCTAACCCTAACCCTAACCCTAACCCTAACCCTAACCCGAACCCTAACCCTAAACCTAACCCTAACCCTAAACCTAACCCTAACCCTAAAACCTAACCCTAACCCAAATCCTAACCTAACCCTAAACCTAACCCAAAACCTAACCCTAAACCTAACCCTAACCCTACACCGAACCCTAACCCGAACCCTAACCCGAACCCTAAATCTAACCCTAACCCTAACCCTAACCCTAATCCGAACCCTAACCCTAACCCTAACCCTAACCCTAACCCGAACCCTAACCCGAACCCGAACCCTAACCCGAATCCTAACCCTAACCCTAACCCGAACCCTAACCATAACCCGAATCCTAACCCTAACCCTAACCCGAACCCTAACCCTAACCCGAACCCTAACCCGAACCCTAACCCTAAATCTAACCCTAACCCGAACCCGAACCCTAACCCTAACCCGTACCCTAACTCTAACCCTAACCCGAACCCTAACCCGAACCCTAACCCTAACCCTAACCCGAACCCTAACCCTAACCCAAACCCTAAACCTAACCCTAACCCGAACCCTAACCCTAACCCTAACCGGAACCTAACCCTAACCCGAACCCTATCCCTAACCCGAACCCGAACCCGAACCATAACCCGAACCCGACACCTAACACTAAACCTAACCCTAACCCAAACCCTAACCCAAACTTGAACCCTACCCGAACCCGAACCTTAACCCTAACCCGAACCCTAACCCTAACCCTAACCCGAACCCTAAACCTAACCCTAACCCGAACCCTAACCCTAAACCGAACCCTAACCCTAACCCTAACCC
>JAVLSZ010000057.1:465000-490000 GCA_032313775.1 Urocyon cinereoargenteus
AACCCGAACCCGAACCCTAAGCACGTACCCGAATCCTAACCCTAACCCGAACCCTAACCCGAACCCGAACCCTAACCTTACCCCGAACCCGAACCCAAACCATAACACTAACCCTAACCCGAACCCTAACCCTAACCCTAACCCTAACCCTAACCCGAACCCTAACCCTAACCCTAACCCTAACCCTAACCCGAACACTAACCCTAACCCTAACCCTAACCCTAACCCTAAACCTAACCCTAACCCGAACCCTCACCCTAATTCGAACACTAAACCTAACCCTAACCCGAACCCTAACCCTAAACCTAACCGTAACCATAACCCGAAACCTAACCCTAAACCTAACCCTAACCCTAACCCTAACCCCAACCATAACCCGAAACCTAACCCTAACCCTAACCCTAACCCTAATCCGAAACCTAACCCTAACCCTAACCGAAGCCTTACCCTAACCCGAACCCTAACCCTAACCCGAACCCGAACCCTAACCCGAACCCGAACCCTAAGCCCTTACCCGAATCCTAACTCGAACCCGAACCCTAACCCGAACCCTAACCCTAACCCTAACCACGAACCCGAACCCTAACCCTAACCCTAACCCTAACCCTAACCCGAACCCGAATCCTAAACCTAACACTAACCCGACACCTAACCCGAACCCTAACACGAACCCTAACCCTAATCCGAACCCTAAACCTAACCCGAACCCAAACTCGAACCCGAACCCGAACCCTAACCCTAAACCTAACCCTAACCCTAACCCAAACCCTAACCCTAACCCTAAAACCTAACCCTAACCCGAACCCTAACCCTCACCATAACCCTAACCCTAACCCGAAACCTAACCCTAAACCTAACCCTAACGCTAACCCTAACCCGAAACCTAACCCGAACACTAACCCGAACCCTAACCCTAACACTAACCCTAACCCTAATCCGAACCCTAACCCTAACCCTAACCCGAACCCGAACCCTAACCCGAACCCGAACCCTAACCCGAATCCTAACCCTAACCCTAACCAGAAACCTAACCCTAACCCGAACCCTAACCCGAACCCTAACCCGAACCCTAACCCTAACCCTAACTCGAACCCTAACCTGAACCCTAGCCCTAATCCTAACGCGAACCCTAACCTTAACCCTAACCCAAACCCTAACCCGAACACTAACCCAAACCCTAACCCTAACCCTAACCCCTAACCCTAACCCGAAATCTAACCCTAACTCGAACACTAACCGTAACCCTAACCCGAACCCTAACCCTAACCCTAACCCTAAACCTAACCCGAACACTAACCCTAAACCTAACCCTAACCCTAAACCTAACCCTAAACCTAACACTAACCCGAACCCTAACCCTAACCCGAACCCTAACACTAACCCTAATCCGAACCCGAACCCTAACCCGAACCCTAACCCTAACCCGAATCCGAACCCTAACCCTAACCCGAACCCTAACCCTAACCCTAACCCGATCCCTAAACCTAACCCTAACCCGAACCCTAACACTTACCCGAACCCTAACCCTAACCCTAACCCGAATCCTAACCCTAACCCTAACCCGAACCCTAACCCGAACCCTAAACCTAACCCTAACCCTAACCCGAACCCTAAACCTAACCCTAACCCGAACCCTAACCCTAACCCTACCCTAACTCGAACCCTAAACCTAACCCTAACCCGAACCCTAATTCTAACTCTAACCCTAACCCTAACCCGAACCCTAACCCTAACCCTAAACCTAACCCTAACCATATCCCTAACCCTAACCCTAAAACCTAACCCTAACCCGAACCCTAAACCTAACCCTAACCCTAACCCGAACCCTAACCCGAAACATAACCCTAACCCTAAACCCGAACCCGAACCCTAACCCTAACCCTAACCCTAACCCTAACCCGAACCCTAACCCAAACCCTAACCCTAACCCGAACACTAACCCTAATCCTAACCCTAACCCTAACCCTAACACCTAACCCTAACCCGAACCCTAACCCTAACTCGAACACTAACCCTAACCCTAACCCGAACCCTACCCCTAACACTAACCCTAACCCTAACCCGAACCCTAACCCTAAACCTAACCCTAACCCTAAACCTAACCCTAACCCTAACCCGTACCCTAACCCGAACCCGAACCCGAACCCTAACCCGAACCCGAAACCTAACCCTAAACCTAACACTAACCCAAAACCTAACCCAAACCCGAAACCTAACCCGAACCCTAACCCTAACCCGAACCCTAAACCTAATCCTAATCCGAACCCTAACCCTAACCCGAACCCTAAACGGAACCGTAACCCGAACCCTAACCCGAAACCTAACCCGAACCCTAACCCAAACCCTAACCCGAACCCGAACCCTAACCCTCACCCGAACCCTAACCCTAACCCTAACCCGTACCCTAACCCGAAACCTAACCCGAATCCTAAACCTAACCCGAACCCTAACCCGAACCCTAACCCTAAAACTAACCCTAACCCCGAATCCGAACCCTAAACCTAACCCGAACCCGAACCCGAACCCTAACCCTAACCCTAACCCTAACCCGACACCGAAACCTAACCCTAACCCGGATCCTAACCGTAACCCTAACACTAACCCTCACCCGAACCCTAAACCTAACCCTAACCCGAACCCTAAACCTAACCCTAACCCTAAACCTGACCAGAAACCTAACCCTAACCCTAACCCCTAACCCTAAACCTAACCCTAACCCTAACCCGAACCCTAACCCTAACTCTAACACTAACCCTAACCCGAACCCTAACCCTAACCCTAACCGGAACCTAACCCTAACCCGAACCCTAACCCTAACCCGAACCCGAACCCGAACCCTAACCCGAACCCGAACCCTAACCCTAAACCTCACCCTAACCCAAACCCTAACCCAAACCTGAACCCTAACCCGAACCTGAACCCTAACCCTAACCTGAACCCGAACCCTAACCCTAACCCGACCCTAACCCTAACCCTAACCCGAACCCTAAACCTAACCCTAAACCGAACCCTAAACCTAACCAAAACCCTAACCCTAACCCTAACCCGAATCCTAACCCTAACCCTAACCCGAACCCTAACCCTAACCCTAAACCTAACCCTAACCCTAACCCGACCCTAACACTAACCCTAACCCGAACACTAACCCTAACCCTAACCCTAACCCTAACTCGAACCCTAACCCTAACCCTAACCCTAACCCTAACCCTAACCCTAACCCAAACCCGAACCCTAACCCTAACCCTAAACCTAAACCTAACACTAACGCGATCCCTAACCCTAACCTGAACCCTAACCCTAACCCTAACCCTAACCCTAACCCGAACCCTAACCCTAAACCTAACCCTAACACTAACCCTAACCCTAACCCTAAAACCTAACCCTAACCCAAATCCTAACGATAACCCTAACCCTAACCCGAACCCTAACCCGAAACTTAACCCTAACCCTAACCCGAACTCTAACCCTAACCCAAACCCTAACCCGAACCCTAACCCTAACCCGAACCCAAACCCGAACCCTAACCCGAAACCTAACCCTAACCCTAACCCGAACCCTAACCCTAAACCTAACCCGAACCCTAACCCTAACCCTAACCCTAACCCGAAACCTAACCCTTACCCGAACCCTAACCCTAACCCTAACCCGAACCCGAAACCTAAACCGAAACCTAACCCTAACCCTAACCCGAACCCTAACCCGAAACCTAACCCTTACCCGAACCCTAACACTAACCCTAACCCGAACCCGAAACCTAAACCGGAACCCTAACCATAACCCTAACCCGAACCAGAACCCTAAGCCCTTACCCGAATCCTAAACCTAACCCGAACCCAAACCCGAACCCTAAACCTAACCCTAACACCGAATCCGAAACCTAACCCTAAGCCTAACCCTAACCCGAACCCGAACCCTAACCCTAACCCTAACCCTAACCCGACACCGAACCCTAACCCTAACCCGGACCCTAACCGTAACCCTAACACTAACCCTCACCCGAACCCTAAACCTAACCCTAACCCGAACACTAACCCTAACCCGAACCCTAACCCTAACCCGTAACCTAACCCTAACCCTAACCCGAACCCTAACCCGAACCCGAACCCTAACCCTAACCCTAACCCGAACCCTAACCCTAACCCGAACTCTAACCCTAAACCTAACCCGAACCCTAACCCTAACCCTAACCGGAACCTAACCCTAACCCGAACCCTAACCCTAACCCGAACCCGAACCCGAACCCTAACCCGAACCCGAACCCTTACCCTAAACCTAACCCTAACCCAAACCCTAACCCAAACCTGAACCCTAACCCGAACCCGAACCCTAACCCTAACCCGAATCCGAACCCTAACCCTAACCCGAACCCTAAACCTAACCCTAACCCGAACCCTAAACCTAACCCTAACCCGAACCCTAAACCTAACCCGAACCCTAACCCTAACCCTAACCCGAATCCTAACCCTAAACCTAACCCGAACCCTAACCCGAACCCTAAACCTAACCCTAACCCTAACCCCACCCTAACACTAACCCTAACCCGAACCCTAACCCTAACCCTAACCCTAACCCTAACTCGAACCCTAACCCTAACCCTAACCCGAACCCTAACCCTAAACCTAACCCTAACCCTAACCCGAACCCTAAGCCTAACCCTAAACCTAACCCTAACACTAACGCGAACCCTAACCCTAACCCGAACCCTAACCCTAACCCTAACCCTAACCCTAACCCGAAACCTAACCCTAAACCTAACCCTAACCCTAACCCTAACCCTAACCCTAAAACCTAACCCTAACCCAAATCCTAACCCTAACCCTAACCCTAACCCGAACCCTAACCCTAAACCTAACCCTAACCCTACACCGAAACCTAACCCGAACCCTAACCGAACCCTAACTCTAACCCTAACCCTAACCCTAACCCTAATCCGAACCCTAACCCTAACCCTAACCCGAACCCAAACCCTAACCCGAACCCGAACCCTAACCCGAATCCTAACCCTAACCCTTACCCGAACCCTAACCCTAACCCAAATCCTAACCCTAACCCTAAAACGAACCCTAACCCTAACCCGAACCCTAACCCGAACCCTAACCCTAAACCTAACCCTAACCCGTACCCGAACCCTAACCCTAACCCGCACCCTAACTCTAACCCTAGCCCGAACCCTATCCCGAACCCTAACCCTAACCCTAACTGGAACCTAACCCTAACCCGAACCCTAACCCTAACCCGAACGCGATCCCGAACCATAACCCGAAACCGAACCCTAACCCTAAACCTAACGCTAACCCAAACCCTAACCCAAACTTGAACCCTAACCCGAACCCGAACCCTAACCCTAACCCGAACCCTAACCCTAACCCTAACCCGAACCCTAAACCTAACCCTAACCCGAACCCTAACCCTAAACCGAACCCGAACCCTAACCCTAAACCTAACCCGAACCCTAACCCGTACCCTAACCCTAAACCTAACGCGAACCCTAACCCTAACCCTAACCCTAACCCGAACCCTAACCCTAACCCTAACCGGAACCCTAACCATAACCCTAACCCGAACCAGAACCCTTAGCCCTTACCCGATTCCTAAACCTAACCCGAACCCTTACCCGAACCCTAACCCTAACCCTAACCCCGAATCCGAACCCTAACCCTAACCCTAACCCTAACCCGAACCCTAACACTAACCCTAACCCTAACCCGACACCGAACCCTAACCCTAACCCGGACCCTAACCGTAACCCTAACACTAACCCTCACCCGAACCCTAAACCTAACCCTAACCCGAACCCTAACTCGAACCCTAACCCTAACCCTAACCCGAACCCTAACCCTAAACCTAACCCTAAACCTAAACCTAACCAGAAACCAAACCCTAACCCTAACCCCTAACCCTAACCCTAACCCTAACCCTAACCCGAACCCTAACCCTAACTCTAACACTAACCCTAACCCGAACCCGAAACCTAAACCGAACCCTACCCCTAACCCTAATCCGAACCCTAACCCTAACGCTAACACTAACCCTAACCCGAACCCGAACCCGAACCCGAAATCTAACCCGAACCCGAACCCTAACCCTAACCCGTACCCGAACCCTAACCCTAACCCTAAACCTAACCCGAACCCTAACCCTAACCATAACCCGAACCCTAACCCTAACCCGAACCCTAACCCGAACCCTAACTCTAACCCTAACCCTAACCCTAACCCTAATCCGAACCCTAACCCTAACCCTATCCCGAACCCGAACCCTAACCCGAACCCGAACCCTAACCCGAATCCTAACTCTAACCCTAACCCGAACCCTAACCGTAACCCGAATCCTAACCCTAACCCTAACCCGAACCCTAACGCTAACCCGAACCCTAAACCGAACCCTAACCCTAAACCTAACCCTAACCCGAACCCGAACCCTAACCCTAACCCGTACCCTAACTCTAACCCTAACCCGAACCCTAACCCGAATCAAACCCTAACCCTAACCCGAACCTTAAACCTAATCCAAACCCTAAACCTAACCCTAACCCGAACCCTAACCCTAACCCTAACCGGAACCTAACCCTAACCTGAACCCTAACCCTAACCCGAACCCGAACCCGAACCATAACCCGAACCCGAACCCTAACCCTAAACCTAACCCTAACCCAAACCCTAACCCAAACTTGAACCCTAACCCGAACCCGAACCCTAACCCTTACCTGAACCCTAACCCTAACCCTAACCCGAACGCTAAACCTAACCCTAACCCGAACCCTAAACCTAACCCGAACCCTAACCCTAACCCTAACCCGAATCCTAACCCTAACCCTAACCCGAACCCTAACCCGAACCATAAACCTAACACTAACCCTAACCCGAACCCTAACCGGAACCCTAACCCGAACCCTAACACTAACCCTAACTCGAACCCTAACCCGAAACCTAGCCCTAATCCTAACCCGAACCCTAACCCTAACCCTAACCCAAACCCTAACCCGAACCCTAACCCTAACCCTAACCCTAACCCAAACACTAACCCTAACCCTAACCCTAACACCTAACCCGAACACGAACCCGAACCCTAACCCGAACCCGAACCCTAACCTTACCCCGTACACGAACCCAAACCATAACCCTAACCCTAACCCGAACCCGAAACCTAACCCTAACCCGAACCCTAAACCGAACCCTAACCCGAACCCTAACCCTAACCCTAACCCGAACCCACACCCGAACCCTAACCCTAAACCTAACCCGAACCCTAACACTAACCCGAACCCTAAACCTAACCCGAACCCTAACCCTAACCCTAACCCTAACCGTAACACTAACCCGAACCCTAACCCTAACCCTAACCCGAACACTAACACCTAACCCTAACCCGAACCCTAACCCGAACCCGAACCCTAACCCGAAACCTAACCCTAACACTAACCCGAACCCTAACCCTAAACCTAAACCTAACCCTAACCCTAACCCTAACCCGAACCCTAACCCGACCCCGAACCCTAACCCGAACTCTAACCCGAACCCTAACCCTAACCCTAACCCGAACCCTAACCCGAACCCTAACCCTAACCCTAACCCGAACCCTAACCCTAACCCTAACCCTAACCCGAACCCTAACCCTAACCCTAAACCGAACCCGAACCCTAACCCGAACCCGAACCCTAACCCGAACGCTAACCCTAACCCTAACCCGAACCCTAACCCTAACCCGAACCCTAACCCGAACCCTTACCCTAACCCTAACCCGAACCCTAACACTAACCCTAACTGGAACCCTAACCCTAACCCTAACCCGAACCCGAACCCTAAGCCCTTACCCGAATCCTAACCCTACCCGAACCCTAACCCGAACCCTAACACTAACCCTATCCCTAACCCGAACCCTAACCCTAACCCTAAACCGAACCGTAACCCGAACCCTAAACCTAACCCTAAACCGAACCCTAACCCTAACCCTAAACCCTAACCCTAACCCTAACCCGAACCCTAACCCTAACTCGAACACTAACCCTAACCCTTACCCGAACCCTAACTCTAACCCTAACCCGAACCCTACCCCTAACCCAAATCCGAACCCTAACCCTAACCCTAACACTAACCCTAACGCGAACCCGAACCCTAAGCCTAACCCGAACCCGAACCCTAACCCTAACCCGAACCCTAAACCTAACCCGAACCCTATCCCTAATCCAAACCCTAACCCGAACCCTAACCCTAACCCGAGCCCTAACCCTAACCCAAACCCTAAACCTAACCCTAACCCGAACCCTATCCCTAACCCTAACCGGAACCCTAACCCTAAATCGAACCCTAACCCTAACCCGAACACGAACCCTAACCCTAACCCCGAACCCGAAACCTAACCCTAACCCTAACCCTAACCCTAACCCGAACCCGAACCCTAACCCTAACCCTAACCCGACACCTAACCCGAACCCTAACACGAACCCTAACCCTAACCCTAACACTAACCCGAACCCTAACCCTAACCCGAACCCTAACCCTAACCGTAAATGTAACCCTAAAACTAACCCCTAACCCTAACTCTAACCCTATCCCTAACCCTAACCCTAAAACCTAACCCTAACCCAAACCCTAACCCTAAACCTAACCCTAACCCTAACCCTAACCCGAACCCTAACCCGAACCCTAACCCGAAACCTAACCCTAACCCTAACCCTAACCCTAACCCTAAACCTAATCCGAACCCTAACCCTAACCCTACCAGAACCCGAACCCTAACCCGAACCCGAACCCTAACCCGAAACCTAACCCTAAACAAACCCGAAACCGAACCCTTTCCCTAACCCGAACCCTAACCCGAACCCTAAACGGAACAATAACCCGAAACTTAAATCTAACCCTAACTCGAACCCTAACCCGAAACCTAACCCTAATCCTAACCCGAACCCTAACCCTAACCCTAACCCAAACCCTAACCCTAACCCTAACCCAAACCCTAACCCGCACCCTAACCCTAACCCTAACCCTAACCCTAACCCTAACCCTAAACCTAACCTTAACCCGAACCCTAACCCGAACCCTAACCCTAACCCTAACACTAACCCTAACCCTAATCCGAACCCTAACACTAACCCTAACCCGAACCCGAACCCTAGCCCGAACCCAAACCCTAAACCGAAACCTAACCCTAACCCGAACCCGAACCCTAACCCGAACCCGAACCCTAACCCGAAACCTAACCCTAACCCTAACCCGAACCCTAACCCTAAACCTAAACCTAACCCTAACCCTAACCCGAACCCTAACCCGACCCCGAACCCTAACCCGAACCCTAACTCGAACCCTAACCCTAACCCTAACCCGAACCCTAACCCGAACCCTAACCCTAACCCGAACCCTAACCCTAACCCTAACCCTAACCCTAACCCGAACCCTAACCCTAACCCTAAACCGAACCCGAACCCTAACCCGAACCCGAACCCTAACCCGAACACTAACCCTAACCCTAACCCGAACCCTAACCCTAACCCGAACCCTAACCCGAACCCTTACCTAACCCTAACCCGAACCCTAACCCTAACCCTAACTGGAACCCTAACCCTAACCCTAACCCGAACCCGAACCCTAAGCCCTTACCCGAATCCTAACCCTACCCGAACCGTAACCCGAACCCTAACCCTAACCCTATCCCTAACCCGAACCCAAACCCTAACCCTAAACCGAACCGTAACCCGAACCCTAAACCTAACCCGAACCCTAACCCTAACCCGAACATGAACCCTAACCCGAACCCGAACCCGAACCCTAAACCTAACCCTAACCCTAACCCGAACACGATACCTAACCCGAACCCTAACCCTAACCCTAACCCTAACCCGAACCCTAACCCTTACACGAACCCTAACCCTAACCCTAACCCGAACCCGAAACCTAAACCGAAACCTAACCCTAACCCTAACCCGAACACTAACCCTAACCCGAACCCGAACCCTAACCCTAACCCGAACCCGAACCCGAACCCTAACCCGAACCCTAACCCTAACCCTAACCCTAACTCTAACCCGAACCCTAACCGTAACCCTAAACCAAACCCGAACCCTAACCCGAACCCGAACCCTAACCCGAACCCTAACCCTAACCCTAACCCGAACCCGAACACTAACCCGAACCCGAACCCTAACCCTTACCCTAAACCTAACACTAACCCGAACCCGAACTCTAACCCTAACCCGTACCCTAACCCTAACCCTAACCCGAACCCTAACCCGAACCCTAACCCTAACCCGAACCCTATCCCTAACCCTAACCCTAACCCTAACCCTAACCCTAACCCTAACCCTAACCCTAACACTAACCCGTACCCTAACCCTAAACCTAACCCGAACACTAACCCTAACCCTAACCCTAACCCTAACCCGTACCCGAACCCTAACCCTAACCTGTACCCTCACTCTAACTCTAACCCTAACCCGAACCCTAACCCGAACCCTAACCCTAACACTAACGCCGAATCCGAAACCTAACCCTAACCCTAACCCTAACCCGAACCCGAACCCTAACCCTAACCCTAACCCTAACCCGAAACCGAACCCTAACCCTAACCCGGACCCTAACCGTAACCCTAACACTAACTCTCACCCGAACCCTAAACCTAACCCTAACCCGAACCCTAAACCTAACCCTAACCCTAAACCTAACCAGAAACCTAACCCTAACCCTAACCCCTAACCCTAACCCTAACCCTAACCCTAACCCGAACCCTAACCCTAACTCTAACACTAACCCTAACCCGAACCCGAAACCTAAACCTAACCCTACCCCTAACCCTAATCCGAACCCTAACCCTAACGCTAACACTAACTCTAATCCGAACCCGAACCCGAACCCGAAATCTAACCCGAACCCGAACTCTAACCCTAACCCGTAACCTAACCCTAACCCGAACCCTAAACCTAACCCGAACCCTAACCCTAACCATAACCCGAACCCTAACGCTAACCCGAACCCTAAACCTAACCCTAACCCGAACCCTAACCCTAACCCTAACCGGAACCTAACCCTAACCCGAACCCTAACCCTAACCCGAACCCGAACCCGTACCCTAACCCGAACCCGAACCCTAACCCTAAACCTCACCCTAACCCAAACCCTAACCCAAACCTGAACCCTAACCCGAACCCGAACCCTAACCCTAACCCGAACCCGAACCCTAACCCTAACCCGAACCCTAACCCTAACCCTAACCCGAACCCTAAACCTAACCCTAAACCGAACCCTAAACATAACCCGAACCCTAACCCTAACCCTAAACCGAATCCTAACCCTAACCCTAACCCGAACCCTAACCCAAACCCTAAACCTAACCCTAACCCTAACCCGACCCTAACACTAACCCTAACCCGAACCCTAACCCTAACCCTAACCCTAACCCTAACTCGAACCCTAACCCTAAACCTAACCCTAAACCTAACCCTAACCCGAACCCTAACCCTAACCCTAAACCTAACCGTAACACTAACGCGATCCCTAACCGTAACCTGAACCCTAACGCTAACCCTAAGCCTAACCCTAACCCGAACCCTAACCCTAAACCTAACCCTAACCCTAACCCTAACCCTAACCCTAAAACCTAACCCTAACCCAAATCCTAACGATAGCCCTAACCCTAACCCGAACCCTAACCCTAAACCTAACCCTAACCCTACACCGAACCCTAACCCGAACCTTAACCCGAACCCTAACTCTAACCCTAACCCTAACCCTAACCCTAATCCGAACCCTAACCCTAACCCTAACCCGAAGCCAAACCTTAACCCTAACCCTAACCCTAACCCGAACCCTAACCCTAAACCTAACCCGAACCCTAACCCGAACCCTAACCCTAACCCTAACCATAACCCTAACCCGAACCCTAACCCTAACTCTAACCCGAACACTAACCCAAACGCTAAACCGAACCCGAACCCTAACCCGAACCCTAACCTTATCCCTAATCCGAACCCTAACCCTAACCCTAACCCTAACCCTAAACCTAACCCGAACCCTAACCCTAAACCTAACCCTAACCCTACACCGAACCCTAACCCGAACCCTAACCCGAACACTAACTCTAACCCTAACCCTAACCCTAACCCTAACCCTAATCCGAACCCTAACCCTAACCCTAACCCGAACCCGAACCCTAACCCGAACCCGAACCCTAACCCGAATCCTAACCCTAACCCTAACCCGAACCCTAACCCTAACCTGAATCCTAACCCTAACCCTAACCCGAACCCTAACGCTAACCCGAACCCTAACCCGAACCCTAACCCTAAACCTAACCCTAACCCGAACCCGAACCCTAACCCTAACCCGTACCCTAACTCTAACCCTAACACGAACCCTAACCCGAACCCTAACCCTAACCCTAACCCGAACCCTAACCCTAACCCTAACCCAAACCCTAACCCTAACCCTAACCCGAACCCTAACCCTAACCCTAACCGGAACCTAACCCTAACCCGAACCCTAACCGTAACCCGAACCCGAACCCGAACAATAACCCGAACCCGAACCCTAACCCTAAACCTAACCCTAACCCAAACCCTAACCCAAACTTGAACCCTAACCCGAACCCGAACCCTAACCCTAACCTGAACCCTAACCCTAACCCTAACCCGAACGCTAAACCTAACCCTAACCCGAACCCTAACCCTAACCCGAACCGTAACCCTAACCCTAACCCGAATCCTAACCCTAACCCTAACCCGAACCCTAACCCGAACCATAAACCTAACACTAACCCTAACCCGAACCCTAACCCGAACCATAAACCTAACCCTAATCCTAACCCGAACCCTAACCCTAAGCCTAAACCGAACCCGAACCCTAAACCGAACCCGAACCCTAACCCGAAACCTAAACCTAACCCTAACCCGAACCCTAACCCTAACCAAAACCCTAACCCGAACCCTAACCCTAACCCTAACCCGAACCCAAACCCGAACCCTAACCCGAACCCTAACCCTAACCCTAACCCGAACCCTAACCCTAAACCTAACCCGAACCCTAACCCTAACCCATACCCTAACCCTAACCCTAAACCTAACCCGAAACCTAACCCGTACCCTAACCCTAAACCTAACCTGAACCCTAACACTAACCCTAACCCTAACCCTAACCCGAACCCTAACCCTAATCCTAACCGGAACCCTAACCATAACCCAAACCCGAACCAGAACCCTAAGCCCTTACCCGAATCCTAAACCTAACCCGAACACTAACCCGAACCCTAACCCTAACCCTAACCCCAAATCCGAACCCTAACACTAACCCTAAACCTAACCCGAACCCGAACCCTAACCCTAAACCTAACCCTAACCCGACACCGAACCCTAACCCTAACCCGGACCCTAACCGTAACCCTAACACTAACCCTCACCCGAACCCTAAACCTAACCCTAACCCGAACCCTAACCCTAACCCTAACCCTAAACCTAACCAGAAACCTAACCCTAACCCTATCCCCTAACCCTTACCCTAACCCTAAACCTAACCCGAACCCTAACCCTAACTCTAACACTAACCCTAACCCGAACCCGAACCCTAAACCGAAACCAACCCCTAACCCTAATCCGAACCCTACCCCTAACGCTAACACTAAACCTAACCCGAACCCGAACCCGAACCCTAACCCTAACCCGAACCCTAACCCTAACCCGAACCCTAACGCTAACCCTAACCCGAACCCTAACCCTAACCCTAACCGGAACCTAACCCTAACCCGAACCCTAACCCTTACCCGAACCCGAACCCGAACCCTAACCCTAACCCGAACCCTAACCCGAACCCTAAACCTAACCCTAACCCTAACCCGAACCCTAACCCTAACCCTAACCCGAACCCTAACCCTAACCCTAACCCGAATCCTAACCCTAACACTAACCCGAACCCTAACCCTAACCCTAACCCGAACCCTAACCCTAAACCGAACCCTAACCCTAACCCTAATCCTAACCCTAACCCTAACCCGAACCCTTACCCTAACCCGAACCATAACCCTAACCCTAACCCTAACCCTAACCCGAACCCAAACCCTAAACCTAACCCTAACCCAAACCCTAACCCTAACCCTAAACCTAACCCTAACCCTAACACGAACCCTAACCCTAAACCTAATCCTAACCCTAACCCTAACCCGAACCCTAACCCGAACCCTAACCCGAACCCTAATCCTAACCCTAAACCTAACCCTAACCCTAATCCGAACCCTAACCCTAACCCTAACAGAACACGAACCCTAACCCGAACCCGAACCCTAACCCGAAACCTAACCCTAACCCTAACCCGAACCCGAACCCTTACCCTAACCCGAACCCTAACCCGAACCCTAACCGGAACCCTAACCCGAACCCGAACCCTAACCCTAACCCTAACTCGAACCCTAACCCGAACCCTAACCCTAACCCTAACCCTAACCCTATCCGGAACCCTAACCCTAACCCTAACCCTAACACCTAACCCGAACACGAACCCGAACCCTAACCCGAACCCGAACCCTAACCTTACCCCGAACACGAACCCAAACCATAACCCTAACCCTAACCCGAAACCTAACCCGAACACTAACCCTAACCCGAACACTAACCCTAACCCTAACCCTCACCCTAACTCTAACCCCTAACCCTAACCCGAACCCTAACCCTAACTCGAACACTAACCCTAACCCTAACCCGAACCCTAACCCTGAACCTAACCCTAAACCTAACCCGAAACCTAACCCTGAACCTAACCCTAACCCTAACCCTAACCCTAACACTAACCCGAACCCGAGCCCTAACCCGAACCCTAACCCTAACCCTAACCCTAACCCGAAACCTAACCCTTACCCGAACCCTAACCCTAACCCTAACCCGAACCTGAAACCTAAACCGAAACCTAGCCCTAACCCTAACCCGAACCCTAACCCGAACCCTAACCCTAACCCTAACCCTAACCCGAAACCTAACCCTTACCCGAACCCTAACCCTAACCCTAACCCGAACCCGAAACCTAAACCGAAACCTAGCCCTAACCCTAACCCGAACACTAACCCTAACCCGAACCCTGACCCGAACCCTAACCCGAACCCTAACACTAACCCTAACCCTAACCCGAACCCTAACCCTAACCCTAAACCGAACCCGAACCCTAAACCGAACCCGAACCCTAACCCGAAACCTAACCCTAACCCTAACCCGAAGCCTAACCCTAACCCAAACTCTATCCCGAACCCTAAACCTAACCCTAACCCGAACCCAAACCCGAACCCTAACCCGAAACCTAACCCTAACCCTAACCCGAACCCTAACCCTAAACCTAACCCGAACCCTAACCCTAACCCAAACCCTAACCCTAACCCTAACCCTAACCCTAACCCGAACCCGAACCCTAACCCTAACCCGAACCCTAACCCTAAACCTAAACCTAACACGAACCCTAACCCATACCCTAACCCTAAACCTAACCCAAACCCTAACACTAACCCTAACCCTAACCCTAACCCGAACCCTAAACCTAACCCTAACCCGAACACTAACCATAACCCTAACCCGAACCAGAACCCTAAGCCCCTACCTGAATCCTAAACCTAACCCGAACCCTAACCCGAACCCTAACCCTAAACCTAACCCTAACCCTACACCGAACCCTAACCCGAACCCTAACCCGAACCCTAACTCTAACCCTAACCCTAACCCTAATCCGAACCCTAACCCTAACCCTAACCCGAACCCGAACCATAACCCGAACCAGAACCCTAACCCGAATCCTAAACCTAACCCTAACCCGAAACGTAACCCTAACCCGAATCCTAACCCTAACCCTAACCCGAACCCTAACCCTAACCCGAACCCTAACCCGAACCCTAACCCTAAACCTAACCCTA
This sequence comes from Urocyon cinereoargenteus, assembly GCA_032313775.1. NCBI lineage: Eukaryota > Metazoa > Chordata > Mammalia > Carnivora > Canidae > Urocyon > Urocyon cinereoargenteus. Next base: position 480,868 of record JAVLSZ010000057.1, read on the forward strand.
ACCCTACACCGAACCCTAACCCGAACCCTAACCCGAACCCTAACTCTAACCCTAACCCTCACCCGAACCCTACCCCTAACCCTAACCCGAACCCTAAACCTAACCCTAACCCGAACCCTAAACCTAACCCGAAACCTAACCCTAAACCTAACCCGAACCCTAACCCGAACCCTAACCCGAATCCTAACCCGAACCCTAACCCTAACCCTAACCCTAACCCGAACCCAAACCCTAACCCGAACCCTAACCCTAACCCTAACACTAACCCTAACCCGAACCCTAAACCTAACCCTAACCCGAACCCTAACCCGAACCCTAACCCTAACCCTAAACCCGAACCCGAAACCTAACCCTAACATTAACGCTAACCCTAACCCGTATCCGAACCCTAAACCTAACCCTAACCCTAACCCTAACCCGAACCCTAACCCTAACCCGAACCCTAACACTAACCGTAACCGTAACCCTAAAACTAACCCCTAACCCTAACTCTAACCCTATCCCTAACCCTAACCCTAAAACCTAACCCTAACCCAAACCCTAACCCTAACCCTAAACCTAACCCTAACCCTAACACGAACCCTAACCCTAAACCTAATCCTAACCCTAACCCTAACCCGAACCCTAACCCGAACCCTAACCCGAACCCTAATCCTAACCCTAAACCTAACCCTAACCCTAATCCGAACCCTAACCCTAACCCTAACAGAACACGAACCCTAACCCGAACCCGAACCCTAACCCGAAACCTAACCCTAACCCTAACCCGAACCCGAACCCTTACCCTAACCCGAACCCTAACCCGAACCCTAACCGGAACCCTAACCCGAACCCGAACCCTAACCCTAACCCTAACTCGAACCCTAACCCGAACCCTAACCCTAACCCTAACCCTAACCCTATCCGGAACCCTAACCCTAACCCTAACCCTAACACCTAACCCGAACACGAACCCGAACCCTAACCCGAACCCGAACCCTAACCTTACCCCGAACACGAACCCAAACCATAACCCTAACCCTAACCCGAAACCTAACCCGAACACTAACCCTAACCCGAACACTAACCCTAACCCTAACCCTCACCCTAACTCTAACCCCTAACCCTAACCCGAACCCTAACCCTAACTCGAACACTAACCCTAACCCTAACCCGAACCCTAACCCTGAACCTAACCCTAAACGTAACCCGAAACCTAACCCTAAACCTAACCCTAACCCTAACCCTAACCCTAACACTAACCCGAACCCGAGCCCTAACCCGAACCCTAACCCTAACCCTAACCCTAACCCGAAACCTAACCCTTACCCGAACCCTAACCCTAACCCTAACCCGAACCCGAAACCTAAACCGAAACCTAGCCCTAACCCTAACCCGAACCCTAACCCTAACCCGAACCCTAACCCGAACCCTAACCCGAACCCTAACACTAACCCTAACCCTAACCCGAACCCTAACCCTAACCCTAAACCGAACACGAACCCTAAACCGAACCCGAACCCTAACCCGAACCCTAACCCTAACCCTAACCCGAAGCCTAACCCTAACCAAAACTCTATCCCGAACCCTAAACCTAACCCTAACCCGAACCCAAACCCGAACCCTAACCCGAAACCTAACCCTAACCCTAACCCGAACCCTAACCCTAAACCTAACCCGAACCCTAACCCTAACCCAAACCCTAACCCTAACCCTAACCCTAACCCTAACCCTAACCCGAACCCGAACCCTAACCCTAACCCGAACCCTAACCCTAAACCTAAACCTAACACGAACCCTAAACCATACCCTAACCCTAAACCTAACCCGAACCCTAACACTAACCCTAACCCTAACCCTAACCCGAACCCTAACCCTAACCATAACCCGAACCCTAACGCTAACCCGAACCCTAAACCTAACCCTAACCCGAACCCTAACCCTAACCCTAACCGGAACCTAACCCTAACCCGAACCCTAACCCTAACCCGAACCCGAACCCGTACCCTAACCCGAACCCGAACCCTAACCCTAAACCTCACCCTAACCCAAACCCTAACCCAAACCTGAACCCTAACCCGAACCCGAACCCTAACCCTAACCCGAACCCGAACCCTAACCCTAACCCGAACCCTAACCCTAACCCTAACCCGAACCCTAAACCTAACCCTAAACCGAACCCTAAACATAACCCGAACCCTAACCCTAACCCTAAACCGAATCCTAACCCTAACCCTAACCCGAACCCTAACCCAAACCCTAAACCTAACCCTAACCCTAACCCGACCCTAACACTAACCCTAACCCGAACCCTAACCCTAACCCTAACCCTAACCCTAACTCGAACCCTAACCCTAAACCTAACCCTAACCCTAACCCTAACCCGAACCCTAACCCTAACCCTAAACCTAACCGTAACACTAACGCGATCCCTAACCGTAACCTGAACCCTAACGCTAACCCTAAGCCTAACCCTAACCCGAACCCTAACCCTAAACCTAACCCTAACCCTAACCCTAACCCTAACCCTAAAACCTAACCCTAACCCAAATCCTAACGATAGCCCTAACCCTAACCCGAACCCTAACCCTAAACCTAACCCTAACCCTACACCGAACCCTAACCCGAACCTTAACCCGAACCCTAACTCTAACCCTAACCCTAACCCTAACCCTAATCCGAACCCTAACCCTAACCCTAACCCGAAGCCAAACCTTAACCCTAACCCTAACCCTAACCCGAACCCTAACCCTAAACCTAACCCGAACCCTAACCCTAACCCTAACCATAACCCTAACCCGAACCCTAACCCTAACTCTAACCCGAACACTAACCCAAACGCTAAACCGAACCCGAACCCTAACCCGAACCCTAACCCTATCCCTAATCCGAACCCTAACCCTAACCCTAACCCTAACCCTAAACCTAACCCGAACCCTAACCCTAAACCTAACCCTAACCCTACACCGAACCCTAACCCGAACCCTAACCCGAACACTAACTCTAACCCTAACCCTAACCCTAACCCTAACCCTAATCCGAACCCTAACCCTAACCCTAACCCGAACCCGAACCCTAACCCGAACCCGAACCCTAACCCGAATCCTAACCCTAACCCTAACCCGAACCCTAACCCTAACCTGAATCCTAACCCTAACCCTAACCCGAACCCTAACGCTAACCCGAACCCTAACCCGAACCCTAACCCTAAACCTAACCCTAACCCGAACCCGAACCCTAACCCTAACCCGTACCCTAACTCTAACCCTAACACGAACCCTAACCCGAACCCTAACCCTAACCCTAACCCGAACCCTAACCCTAACCCTAACCCAAACCCTAACCCTAACCCTAACCCGAACCCTAACCCTAACCCTAACCGGAACCTAACCCTAACCCGAACCCTAACCGTAACCCGAACCCGAACCCGAACAATAACCCGAACCCGAACCCTAACCCTAAACCTAACCCTAACCCAAACCCTAACCCAAACTTGAACCCTAACCCGAACCCGAACCCTAACCCTAACCTGAACCCTAACCCTAACCCTAACCCGAACGCTAAACCTAACCCTAACCCGAACCCTAACCCTAACCCGAACCGTAACCCTAACCCTAACCCGAATCCTAACCCTAACCCTAACCCGAACCCTAACCCGAACCATAAACCTAACACTAACCCTAACCCGAACCCTAACCCGAACCCTAAACCTAACCCTAATCCTAACCCGAACCCTAACCCTAACCCTAAACCGAACCCGAACCCTAAACCGAACCCAAACCCTAACCCGAAACCTAAACCTAACCCTAACCCGAACCCTAACCCTAACCAAAACCCTAACCCGAACCCTAACCCTAACCCTAACCCGAACCCAAACCCGAACCCTAACCCGAACCCTAACCCTAACCCTAACCCGAACCCTAACCCTAAACCTAACCCGAACCCTAACCCTAACCCATACCCTAACCCTAACCCTAAACCTAACCCGAACCCTAACCCGTACCCTAACCCTAAACCTAACCTGAACCCTAACACTAACCCTAACCCTAACCCTAACCCGAACCCTAACCCTAATCCTAACCGGAACCCTAACCATAACCCTAACCCGAACCAGAACCCTAAGCCCTTACCCGAATCCTAAACCTAACCCGAACACTAACCCGAACCCTAACCCTAACCCTAACCCCAAATCCGAACCCTAACACTAACCCTAAACCTAACCCGAACCCGAACCCTAACCCTAAACCTAACCCTAACCCGACACCGAACCCTAACCCTAACCCGGACCCTAACCGTAACCCTAACACTAACCCTCACCCGAACCCTAAACCTAACCCTAACCCGAACCCTAACCCTAACCCTAACCCTAAACCTAACCAGAAACCTAACCCTAACCCTATCCCCTAACCCTTACCCTAACCCTAAACCTAACCCGAACCCTAACCCTAACTCTAACACTAACCCTAACCCGAACCCGAACCCTAAACCGAAACCAACCCCTAACCCTAATCCGAACCCTACCCCTAACGCTAACACTAAACCTAACCCGAACCCGAACCCGAACCCTAACCCTAACCCGAACCCTAACCCTAACCCGAACCCTAACGCTAACCCTAACCCAAACCCTAACCCTAACCCTAACCGGAACCTAACCCTAACCCGAACCCTAACCCTTACCCGAACCCGAACCCGAACCCTAACCCTAACCCGAACCCTAACCCGAACCCTAAACCTAACCCTAACCCTAACCCGAACCCTAACCCTAACCCTAACCCGAACCCTAACCCTAACCCTAACCCGAATCCTAACCCTAACACTAACCCGAACCCTAACCCTAACCCTAACCCGAACCCTAACCCTAAACCGAACCCTAACCCTAACCCTAATCCTAACCCTAACCCTAACCCGAACCCTTACCCTAACCCGAACCATAACCCTAACCCTAACCCTAACCCTAACCCGAACCCAAACCCTAAACCTAACCCTAACCCTAACCCTAACCCTAACCCTAAAACCTAACCCTAACCCGAACCCTAAACCTAACCCTAACCCTAACCCGAAACCTAACCCTAAACCTAACCCTAACCCTACACCGAACCCTAACCCGAACCCTAAACCGAACCCTAACTCTAACCCTAACCCTAACCCTAATCCGAACCCTAACCCTAACCCTAACCCGAACCCGAACCATAACCCGAACCAGAACCCTAACCCGAATCCTAAACCTAACCCTAACCCGAAACGTAACCCTAACCCGAATCCTAACCCTAACCCTAACCCGAACCCTAACCCTAACCCGAACCCTAACCCGAACCCTAACCCTAAACCTAACCCTAACCCTACACCGAACCCTAACCCGAACCCTAACCCGAACCCTAACTCTAACCCTAACCCTCACCCGAACCCTACCCCTAACCCTAACCCGAACCCTAAACCTAACCCTAACCCGAACCCTAAACCTAACCCGAACCCTAACCCTAAACCTAACCCGAACCCTAACCCGAACCCTAACCCGAATCCTAACCCGAACCCTAACCCTAACCCTAACCCTAACCCGAACCCAAACCCTAAACCGAACCCTAACCCTAACCCTAACACTAACCCTAACCCGAACCCTAAACCTAACCCTAACCCGAACCCTAACCCTAACCCGAACCCTAACCCGAACCCTAACCCTAACCCTAAACCCGAACCCGAAACCTAACCCTAACATTAACGCTAACCCTAACCCGTATCCGAACCCTAACCCTAACCCTAACCCTAACCCTAACCCGAACCCTAACCCTAACCCGAACCCTAACACTAACCGTAACCGTAACCCTAAAACTAACCCCTAACCCTAACTCTAACCCTATCCCTAACCCTAACCCTAAAACCTAACCCTAACCCAAACCCTAACCCTAACCCTAAACCTAACCCTAACCCTAACACGAACCCTAACCCTAAACCTAATCCTAACCCTAACCCTAACCCGAACCCTAACCCGAACCCTAACCCGAACCCTAATCCTAACCCTAAACCTAACCCTAACCCTAATCCGAACCCTAACCCTAACCCTAACAGAACACGAACCCTAACCCGAACCCGAACCCTAACCCGAAACCTAACCCTAACCCTAACCCGAACCCGAACCCTTACCCTAACCCGAACCCTAACCCGAACCCTAACCGGAACCCTAACCCGAACCCGAACCCTAACCCTAACCCTAACTCGAACCCTAACCCGAACCCTAACCCTAACACTAACCCTAACCCTATACGGAACCCTAACCCTAACCCTAACCCTAACACCTAACCCGAACACGAACCCGAACCCTAACCCGAACCCGAACCCTAACCTTACCCCGAACACGAACCCAAACCATAACCCTAACCCTAACCCGAAACCTAACCCGAACACTAACCCTAACCCGAACACTAACCCTAACCCTAACCCTCACCCTAACTCTAACCCCTAACCCTAACCCGAACCCTAACCCTAACTCGAACACTAACCCTAACCCTAACCCGAACCCTAACCCTGAACCTAACCCTAAACCTAACCCGAAACCTAACCCTGAACCTAACCCTAACCCTAACCCTAACCCTAACACTAACCCGAACCCGAGCCCTAACCCGAACCCTAACCCTAACCCTAACCCTAACCCGAAACCTAACCCTTACCCGAACCCTAACCCTAACCCTAACCCGAACCTGAAACCTAAACCGAAACCTAGCCCTAACCCTAACCCGAACCCTAACCCTAACCCGAACCCTGACCCGAACCCTAACCCGAACCCTAACACTAACCCTAACCCTAACCCGAACCCTAACCCTAACCCTAAACCGAACCCGAACCCTAAACCGAACCCGAACCCTAACCCGAACCCTAACCCTAACCCTAACCCGAAGCCTAACCCTAACCCAAACTCTATCCCGAACCCTAAACCTAACCCTAACCCGAACCCAAACCCGAACCCTAACCCGAAACCTAACCCTAACCCTAACCCGAACACTAACCCTAAACCTAACCCGAACCCTAACCCTAACCCAAACCCTAACCCTAACCCTAACCCTAACCCTAACCCGAACCCGAACCCTAACCCTAACCCGAACCCTAACCCTAAACCTAAACCTAACACGAACCCTAACCCATACCCTAACCCTAAACCTAACCCGAACCCTAACACTAACCCTAACCCTAACCCTAACCCGAACCCTAACCCTAACCCTAACCCGAACACTAACCATAACCCTAACCCGAACCAGAACCCTAAGCCCCTACCTGAATCCTAAACCTAACCCGAACCCTAACCCGAACCCTAACCCTAAACCTAACCCTAACCCTACACCGAACCCTAACCCGAACCCTAACCCGAACCCTAACTCTAACCCTAACCCTAACCCTAATCCGAACCCTAACCCTAACCCTAACCCGAACCCGAACCATAACCCGAACCAGAACCCTAACCCGAATCCTAAACCTAACCCTAACCCGAAACGTAACCCTAACCCGAATCCTAACCCTAACCCTAACCCGAACCCTAACCCTAACCCGAACCCTAACCCGAACCCTAACCCTAAACCTAACCCTAACCCTACACCGAACCCTAACCCGAACCCTAACCCGAACCCTAACTCTAACCCTAACCCTCACCCGAACCCTACCCCTAACCCTAACCCGAACCCTAAACCTAACCCTAACCCGAACCCTAAACCTAACCCGAACCCTAACCCTAAACCTAACCCGAACCCTAACCCGAACCCTAACCCGAATCCTAACCCGAACCCTAACCCTAACCCTAACCCTAACCCGAACCCAAACCCTAACCCGAACCCTAAACCTAACCCTAACACTAACCCTAACCCGAACCCTAAACCTAACCCTAACCCGAACCCTAACCCTAACCCGAACCCTAACCCGAACCCTATCCCTAACCCTAAACCCGAACCCGAAACCTAACCCTAACATTAACGCTAACCCTAACCCGTATCCGAACCCTAACCCTAACCCTAACCCTAACCCTAACCCGAACCCTAACCCTAACCCGAACCCTAACACTAACCGTAACCGTAACCCTAAAACTAACCCCTAACCCTAACTCTAACCCTATCCCTAACCCTAACCCTAAAACCTAACCCTAACCCAAACCCTAACCCTAACCCTAAACCTAACCCTAACCCTAACACGAACCCTAACCCTAAACCTAATCCTAACCCTAACCCTAACCCGAACCCTAACCCGAACCCTAACCCGAACCCTAATCCTAACCCTAAACCTAACCCTAACCCTAATCCGAACCCTAACCCTAACCCTAACAGAACACGAACCCTAACCCGAACCCGAACCCTAACCCGAAACCTAACCCTAACCCTAACCCGAACCCGAACCCTTACCCTAACCCGAACCCTAACCCGAACCCTAACCGGAACCCTAACCCGAACCCGAACCCTAACCCTAACCCTAACTCGAACCCTAACCCGAACCCTAACCCTAACCCTAACCCTAACCCTATCCGGAACCCTAACCCTAACCCTAACCCTAACACCTAACCCGAACACGAACCCGAACCCTAACCCGAACCCGAACCCTAACCTTACCCCGAACACGAACCCAAACCATAACCCTAACCCTAACCCGAAACCTAACCCGAACACTAACCCTAACCCGAACACTAACCCTAACCCTAACCCTCACCCTAACTCTAACCCCTAACCCTAACCCGAACCCTAACCCTAACTCGAACACTAACCCTAACCCTAACCCGAACCCTAACCCTGAACCTAACCCTAAACCTAACCCGAAACCTAACCCTAAACCTAACCCTAACCCTAACCCTAACCCTAACACTAACCCGAACCCGAGCCCTAACCCGAACCCTAACCCTAACCCTAACCCTAACCCGAAACCTAACCCTTACCCGAACCCTAACCCTAACCCTAACCCGAACCCGAAACCTAAACCGAAACCTAGCCCTAACCCTAACCCGAACACTAACCCTAACCCGAACCCTGACCCGAACCCTAACCCGAACCCTAACCCTAACCCGAACCCTAACCCTAACCCTAACCCGAACACTAACCATAACCCTAACCCGAACCAGAACCCTAAGCCCCTACCTGAATCCTAAACCTAACCCGAACCCTAACCCGAACCCTAACCCTAACCCTAACAC
>JAVLSZ010000057.1:537500-542500 GCA_032313775.1 Urocyon cinereoargenteus
CTAACCCTAACCCCAAACCTAACCCGAACCCTAACCCTCAACCTAACCCTAACCCTAACCCTAACCCGAACCCTAACCTTAAACCTAAACTGAACCCGAACCCTAACCCTAACCCGAACCCTAACCCGAAACCTAACCCTAACCCTAACCCGAAACCTAACCCTAACCCGAACCCTAAACCGAACCCTAAACCTAACCCTAAACCGAACCCTAACCCGAACCCTAACCCTAACCCTAACACGAACCCTAACCCTAACCCTAACCCGAACCCTAACCCTAACCCTAACCCAAACCCTAACCCGAACCCTAACCCTAACCCTAACCCTAACCCCTAACCGTAACCCTAACACTAACCCTAACCCTAAAACCTAACCCTAACCCGAACCCTAACCCTAACCCTAACCCTAACCCTAACCCGAACCCGAACCCTAACCCTAAACCTAACACTAACCCTAACCCTAACCCTAACCCTAACCCGAACCCTAACCCGAACCCTAACCCTAACCCTAACCCTAAACCTAACCCTAACCCGAACCCTAACCCTAACCCGAACCCGAACCCGAACCCTAACCCGAATCCTAAACCTAACCCTAACCCGAACCCTAACCCTAACCCAAACCCGAACCCTAACCCTAACCCGAACCCTAACCCGAACCCTAACCCGAACCCTAACGCGAACACTAAACCGAACCCTAACCCTAACCCTAACCCGAACCCTAACCCTAACCCGAACCCGAACCCTAACCCTAACCCTAACCCGAAACCTAACCCGAACCCTAACCCGAACCCGAACCCTAACCCGAACCCTAACCCTAACCCGAACCCTAACTCTAACCCGAACCCTAACCCGAACCCTAACCCTAACCCTAACCCTAACCCTAACCCGAACCCTAACCCTAACCCGAACCCTAAACCGAACCCTAACCCTAACCCTAACCCTAAACCTAACCCTAACCCGAACACTAACCCTAACCCGAACCCGAACCCGAACCCTAACCCGAATCCTAAACCTAACGCTAACCCGAACCCTAACCCTAACCCAAACCCGAACCCTAACCCTAACCCGAACCCTAACCCGAACCCTAACCCGAACCCTAACGCGAACCCTAAACCGAACCCTAACCCTAACCCTAACCCGAACCCTAACCCTAACCCGAACCCGAACCCTAACCCTAACCCTAACCCGAAACCTAACCCGAACCCTAACCCGAACCCTAACCCTAACCCTAACCCTAACCCTAACCCGAACCCTAACCCTAACCCTAACCCGAACCCGAACCTTAACCCTAACCCTAACCCGAAACCTAACACGAACTCTAACCCGAACCCGAACCCTAACCCTAACCCTAACCCTAACCCGAACCCTAACCCTAACCCGAACCCTAACACGAACCCTAACCCTAACCCTAACCCTAACCCTAACCCGAACCCTAACCCTAACCCTAACCCTAACTCGAACCCTAACCCTAACCCTAACCCGAACCCTAACCCGAACCCTAACCCTCACCCTAACCCTAACCCTAACCCTAACCCGAACCCTAACCCTAACCCTAACCCTAACTCGAACCCTAACCCTAACCGTAACCCGAACACTAACCCTAACCCTAACCCTAACCCGAACCCTAACCCTAACCGTAACCCGAACCCTAACCCTAACCCTAACCCGAACCCTAACCCTAACCATAACCCGAACCCTAACCTCTAACCCGAACCCGAACCCGAACCCGAACCCGAACCCATACCCTAACCCTACCCCGAATCCGAACCCAAACCATAACACTAACCCTAACGCGAAACCTAACCCTAAACCTAACCCTAACCCTAACCCGAACCCGAACCCGAACCCTAACCCTAACCCTAACCCTAAACCTAACCCGAACCCTAACCCTAACCCTAAACCTAAACCTAACCCGAACCCTAACCCTAACCCTAACCCTAAACCTAACACGAAACCTAACCCTAACCCTAACCCAAACCCTAACCCTAACCCGAATCCTAACCCTAAACCTAACACTAACCCGAACACTAACCTTAACCCTAAACTGAACCCGAACCCTAACCCTAACCCGAACCCTAACCCGAACCCTAACCCTAACCCTAACCCGAAACCTAACCCCCACCCGAACCCTAACCCAAACCCTAACCCGAACCCTAACCCTAACCCTAACCCTAACCCTAACACGAACCCTAACCCTAACCCTAACCCGAACCCTAACCCTAACCCTAACCCTAACCCCTAACCCTAACCCTAACCCGAACCCTAACCCTAACCCTAACCCTAACCCTAACCCGAACCCTAACCCTAACCCTAACCCTAACCCTAACCCGAACACTAACCCTAACCCTAACCCTAACCCTAACCCCTAACCCTAACCCGAACCCTAAACCTAACTCGAACACTAACCCTAACCCTAACCCGAACCCTAACCCTAACACTAACCCTAAACGGAACCCTAACCCTAACCCGAACCCTAAACCTAACCCTAACACGAACCCGAAACCTAAACCGAAACCTAACCCTAACCCTAACCCGAACCCTAACCCTAACCCAAACCCGAACCCTAACCCTAACCCGAACCCTAACACGAACCCTAACCCAAACCCTAACCCGAACCCTAACCCTAACCCTAACCCGAACCCTAACCCTAACCCTAAACCGAACCCTAACCCTGACCCTAACCCTAACCCTAACCCGAACCCTAACCCTAACCCTAACCCTAACCCGAACCCTAACCCTAACCCTAACACGAATCTTAACACCTAACCCTCACCCGAACCCGAACCCTAACCCGAACCCGAACCCTAACCCTAACCCCAACACGAACCCTAACCCTAACCCGAACCCGAACCCGATCCCTAACCATAACCCTAACCCGAACCCTAACCCTAACCCGAACCCTAACCCTAACCCTAACCCTAACCCTAACCTGAACCCTAACCCGAACCCTAACCCGAACCGTAACCCTAATCCTAACCTGAAACCTAAACCTAACCCTAACCCTAACCCGAACCCTAACCCTCAACCTAACCCTAACCCTAACCCTAACCCTAACCTGAACCCTAACCTTAACCCTAAACTGAACCCGAACCCTAACCCTAACCTGAACCCTAACCCGAACCCTAACCCTAACCATAACCCTAACCCTAACCTGAACCCTAACCCGAACCCTAACCCGAACCGTAACCCTAACCCTAACCTGAAACCTAACCCTAACCCCAAACCTAACCCGAACCCTAACCCTAAACCTAACCCTAACCCTAACCCTAACCCGAACCCTAACCTTAAACCTAAACTGAACCCGAACCCTAACACTAACCCGAACCCTAACCCGAAACCTAACCCTAACCCTAACCCGAAACCTAACCCTAACCCGAACCCTAAACCGAACCCTAAACCTAATCCTAAACCGAACCCTAACCCGAACCCTAACCCTAACCCTAACACGAACCCTAACCCTAACCCTAACCCGAACCCTAACCCTAACCCTAACCCAAACCCTAACCCGAACCCTAACCCTAACCCTAACCCTAACCCCTAACCCTAACCCTAACACTAACCCTAACCCTAAAACCTAACCCTAACCCGAACCCTAACCCTAACCCTAACCCTAACCCTAACCCGAACCCGAACCCTAACCCTAAACCTAACACTAACCCTAACCCTAACCCTAACCCTAACCCGAACCCTAACCCGAACCCTAACCCTAACCCTAACCCTAAACCTAACCCTAACCCGAACCCTAACCCTAACCCGAACCCGAACCCGAACCCTAACCCGAATCCTAAACCTAACCCTAACCCGAACCCTAACCCTAACCCTAACCCTAACCCTAACCCGAACCCGAACCCTAACCCTAAACCTAACACTAACCCTAACCCTAACCCTAACCCTAACCCTAACCCGAACCCTAACCCGAACCCTAACCCTAACCCTAACCCTAACCCTAACCCGAACCCTAACCCTAACCCTAACCCTAACTCGAACCCTAACCCTAACCCTAACCCGAACCCTAACCCGAACCCTAACCCTAACACTAACCCTAACCCTAACCCGAACCCTAACCCTAACCCTAACCCTAACTCGAACCCTAACCCTAACCGTAACCCGAACACTAACCCTAACCCTAACCCTAACCCGAACCCTAACCCTAACCGTAACCCGAACCCTAACCCTAACCCTAACCCGAACCCTAACCCTAACCATAACCCGAACCCTAACCTCTAAACCGAACCCGAACCCGAACCCGAACCCGAACCCATACCCTAACCCTACCCCGAACCCGAACCCAAATCATAACACTAACCCTAACGCGAAACCTAACCCTAAACCTAACCCTAACCCTAACCCGAACCCGAACCCGAACCCTAACCCTAACCCTAACCCTAAACCTAACCCGAACCCTGCCCTAACCCTAAACCTAAACCTAACCCGAACCCTAACCCTAACCCTAACCCTAAACCTAACACGAAACCTAACCCTAACCCTAACCCAAACCCTAACCCTAACCCGAACCCTGACCCTAACCCTAACCCTAACCCGAACCCTAACCCTAACCCTAACCCTAACCCGAACCCTAACCCTAACCCTAACACGAATCTTAACACCTAACCCTAACCCGAACCCGAACCCTAACCCGAACCCGAACCCTAACCCTAACCCCAACACGAACCCTAACCCTAACCCGAACCCGAACCCGATCCCTAAACATAACCCTAACCCGAACCCTAACCCTAACCCGAACCCTAACCCTAACCCTAACCCTAACCCTAACCTGAACCCTAACCCGAACCCTAACCCAAACTGTAACCCTAATCCTAACCTGAAACCTAACCCTAACCCTAACCCTAACACGAACCCTAACCCTAAACCTAACCCTAACCCTAACCCTAACCCTAACCTGAACCCTAACCTTAACCCTAAACTGAACCCGAACCCTAACCCTAACCTGAACCCTAACCCGAACCCTAACCCTAACCATAACCCTAACCCTAACCTGAAC
>JAVLSZ010000057.1:545000-550000 GCA_032313775.1 Urocyon cinereoargenteus
CCCGAACCCTAACCCGAACCCTAACCCTAACCCTAACCCTAAACGGAACCCTAACCCTAACCCGAACCCTAAACCTAACCCTAACACGAACCCGAAACCTAAACCGAAACCTAACCCTAACCCTAACCCGAACCCTAACCCTAACCCAAACCCGAACCCTAACCCTAACCCGAACCCTAACCCGAACCCTAACCCAAACCCTAACCCGAACCCTAACCCTAACCCTAACCCGAACCCTAACCCTAACCCTAAACCGAACCCTAACCCTGACCCTAACCCTAACCCTAACCCGAACCCTAACCCTAACCCTAACCCTAACCCGAACCCTAACCCTAACCCTAACACGAAGCTTAACACCTAACCCTCACCCGAACCCGAACCCTAACCCGAACCCGAACCCTAACCCTAACCCCAACACGAACCCTAACCCTAACCCGAACCCGAACCCGATCCCTAACCATAACCCTAACCCGAACCCTAACCCTAACCCGAACCCTAACCCTAACCCTAACCCTAACCCTAACCTGAACCCTAACCCGAACCCTAACCCGAACCGTAACCCTAATCCTAACCTGAAACCTAACCCTAACCCTAACCCTAACCCGAACCCTAACCCTCAACCTAACCCTAACCCTGCCCTAACCCTAACCTGAACCCTAACCTTAACCCTAAACTGAACCCGAACCCTAACCCTAACCTGAACCCTAACCCGAACCCTAACCCTAACCATAACCCTAACCCTAACCTGAACCCTAACCCGAACCCTAACCCGAACCGTAACCCTAACCCTAACCTGAAACCTAACCCTAACCCCAAACCTAACCCGAACCCTAACCCTAAACCTAACCCTAACCCTAACCCTAACCCGAACCCTAACCTTAAACCTAAACTGAACCCGAACCCTAACACTAACCCGAACCCTAACCCGAAACCTAACCCTAACCCTAACCCGAAACCTAACCCTAACCCGAACCCTAAACCGAACCCTAAACCTAACCCTAAACCGAACCCTAACCCTAACCCTAACCCAAACCCTAACCCGAACCCTAACCCTAACCCTAACCCTAACCCCTAACCCTAACACTAACACTAACCCTAACCCTAAAACCTAACCCTAACCCGAACCCTAACCCTAACCCTAACCCTAACCCTAACCCGAACCCGAACCCTAACCCTAAACCTAACACTAACCCTAACCCTAACCCTAACCCTAACCCGAACCCTAACCCGAACCCTAACCCTAACCCTAACCCTAAACCTAACCCTAACCCGAACCCTAACCCTAACCCGAACCCGAACCCGAACCCTAACCCGAATCCTAAACCTAACCCTAACCCGAACCCTAACCCTAACCCTAACCCTAACCCTAACCCGAACCCGAACCCTAACCCTAAACCTAACACTAACCCTAACCCTAACCCTAACCCTAACCCTAAACCGAACCCTAACCCGAACCCTAACCCTAACCCTAACCCTAACCCTAACCCGAACCCTAACCCTAAACCTAACCCTAACTCGAACCCTAACCCTAACCCTAACCCGAACCCTAACCCGAACCCTAACCCTAACACTAACCCTAACCCTAACCCGAACCCTAACCCTAACCCTAACCCTAACTCGAACCCTAACCCTAACCGTAACCCGAACACTAACCCTAACCCTAACCCTAACCCGAACCCTAACCCTAACCGTAACCCGAACCCTAACCCTAACCCTAACCCGAACCCTAACCCTAACCATAACCCGAACCCTAACCTCTAAACCGAACCCGAACCCGAACCCGAACCCATACCCTAACCCTACCCCGAACCCGAACCCAAATCATAACACTAACCCTAACGCGAAACCTAACCCTAAACCTAACCCTAACCCTAACCCGAACCCGAACCCGAACCCTAACCCTAACCCTAACCCTAAACCTAACCCGAACCCTGCCCTAACCCTAAACCTAAACCTAACCCGAACCCTAACCCTAACCCTAACCCTAAACCTAACACGAAACCTAACCCTAACCCTAACCCAAACCCTAACCCTAACCCGAACCCTGACCCTAACCCTAACCCTAACCCGAACCCTAACCCTAACCCTAACCCTAACCCGAACCCTAACCCTAACCCTAACACGAATCTTAACACCTAACCCTAACCCGAACCCGAACCCTAACCCGAACCCGAACCCTAACCCTAACCCCAACACGAACCCTAACCCTAACCCGAACCCGAACCCGATCCCTAAACATAACCCTAACCCGAACCCTAACCCTAACCCGAACCCTAACCCTAACCCTAACCCTAACCCTAACCTGAACCCTAACCCGAACCCTAACCCAAACCGTAACCCTAATCCTAACCTGAAACCTAACCCTAACCCTAACCCTAACCCGAACCCTAACCCTAAACCTAACCCTAACCCTAACCCTAACCCTAACCTGAACCCTAACCTTAACCCTAAACTGAACCCGAACCCTAACCCTGACCTGAACCCTAACCCGAACCCTAACCCTAACCATAACCCTAACCCTAACCTGAACCCTAACCCGAACCCTAACCCGAACCGTAACCCTAACCCTAACCTGAAACCTAACCCTAACCCCAAAACTAACCCGAACCCTAACCCTAAACCTAACCCTAACCCTAACCCTAACCCGAACCCTAACCTTAAACCTAAACTGAACCCGAACCCTAACCCTAACCCGAACCCTAACCCGAAACCTAACCCTAACCCTAACCCGAAACATAACCCTAACCCGAACCCTAAACCGAACCCTAAACCTAACCCTAAACCGAACCCTAACCCGAACCCTAACCCTAACCCTAACACGAACCCTAACCCTAACCCTAACCCGAACCCTAACCCTAACCCTAACCCAAACCCTAACCCGAACCCTAACCCTAACCCTAACCCTAACCCCTAACCCTAACCCTAACACTAACCCTAACCCTAAAACCTAACCCTAACCCGAACCCTAACCCTAACCCTAACCCTAACCCTAACCCGAACCCGAACCCTAAACCTAAACCTAACACTAACCCTAACCCTAACCCTAACCCTAACCCGAACCCTAACCCGAACCCTAACCCTAACCCTAACCCTAAACCTAACCCTAACCCGAACCCTAACCCTAACCCGAACCCGAACCCGAACCCTAACCCGAATCCTAAACCTAACCCTAACCCGAACCCTAACCCTAACCCAAACCCGAACCCTAACCCTAACCCGAACCCTAACCCGAACCCTAACCCGAACCCTAACGCGAACCCTAAACCGAACCCTAACCCTAACCCTAACCCGAACCCTAACCCTAACCCGAACCCGAACCCTAACCCTAACCCTAACCCGAAACCTAACCCGAACCCTAACCCGAACCCGAACCCTAACCCGAACCCTAACCCTAACCCGAACCCTAACTCTAACCCGAACCCTAACCCGAACCCTAACCCTAACCCTAACCCTAACCCTAACCCGAACCCTAACCCTAACCCGAACCCTAAACCGAACCCTAACCCTAACCCTAACCCTAAACCTAACCCTAACCCGAACACTAACCCTAACCCGAACCCGAACCCGAACCCTAACCCGAATCCTAAACCTAACGCTAACCCGAATCCTAACCCTAACCCAAACCCGAACCCTAACCCTAACCCGAACCCTAACCCGAACCCTAACCCGAACCCTAACGCGAACCCTAAACCGAACCCTAACCCTAACCCTAACCCGAACCCTAACCCTAACCCGAACCCGAACCCTAACCCTAACCCTAACCCGAAACCTAACCCGAACCCTAACCCGAACCCGAACCCTAACCCTAACCCTAACCCGAACCCTAACCCTAACCCTAACCCGAACCCGAACCCTAACCCTAACCCTAACCCGAAACCTAACCCGAACTCTAACCCGAACCCGAACCCTAACCCTAACCCTAACCCTAACCCGAACCCTAACCCTAACCCGAACCCTAACCCGAACCCTAACCCTAACCCTAACCCTAACCCTAACCCGAACCCTAACCCTAACCCTAACCCTAACTCGAACCCTAACCCTAACCCTAACCCGAAACCTAAACCGAACCCTAACCCTAACCCTAACCCTAACCCTAACCCGAACCCTAACCCTAACCCTAACCCTAACTCGAACCCTAACCCTAACCGTAACCCGAACACTAACCCTAACCCTAACCCTAACCCGAACCCTAACCCTAACCGTAACCCGAACCCTAACCCTAACCCTAACCCGAACCCTAACCCTAACCATAACCCGAACCCTAACCTCTAACCCGAACCCGAACCCGAACCCGAACCCGAACCCATACCCTAACCCTACCCCGAACCCGAACCCAAACCATAACACTAACCCTAACGCGAAACCTAACCCTAAACATAACCCTAACCCTAACCCGAACCCGAACCCGAAACCTAACCCTAACCCTAACCCTAAACCTAACCCGAACCCTAACCCTAACCCTAACCCTAAACCTAACCCGAACCCTAACCCTAACCCTAACCCTAAACCTAACACGAAACCTAACCCTAACCCTAACCCAAACCCTAACCCTAACCCGAACCCTAACCCTAAACCTAACCCTAACCCGAACCCTAACCTTAACCCTAAACTGAACCCGAACCCTAACCCTAACCCGAACCCTAACCCGAACCCTAACCCTAACCCTAACCCGAAACCTAACCCCCACCCGAACCCTAACCCAAACCCTAACCCGAACCCTAACCCTAACCCTAACCCTAACCCTAACACGAACCCTAACCCTAACCCTAACCCGAACCCTAACCCTAACCCTAACCCTAACCCCTAACCCTAACCCTAACCCGAACCCTAACCCTAACACTAACCCTAAACCTAACCCGAACCCTAACCCTAAACCTAACCCTAACCCTAAGCCTAACCCTAACCCGAACCCTAACCCGAACCCTAACCCTAACCCTAACCCTAAACGGAACCCTAACCCTAACCCGAACCCTAAACCTAACCCTAACACGAACCCGAAA
>JAVLSZ010000057.1:565000-570000 GCA_032313775.1 Urocyon cinereoargenteus
CGAACCCGAAACCTAACCCTAACCCGAACCCTAACCCTAACCCTAACCCTAACCCGAACCCTAACCCTAACCCGAACCCTAACCCTAACCCTAACCCGTACCCTAACCCGAACACTAACCCTAACCCTAACCCGAACCCTAACCCTAACCGTAACCCGAACCCTAACCCTAACCCTAACCCGAAACCTAACCTTAAGCATAACCCGAACCCTAACCTCTAACCCGAACCCGAACCCGAACCCTAACCCGAACCCATACCCTAACCCTACTCCGAACCCGAACCCAAACCATAACACTAACCCTAACGCGAACCCTAACCCTAAACCTAACCCTAACCCTAACCGTAAGCCGAACCTTAACCCTAACCCTAACCCTAACCCTAAACCTAACCCGAACCCTAACCCTAACCCTAACCCTAAACCTAACCCGAAACCTAACCCTAACCCTAAACCTAAACCTAACCCGAAACCTAACCCTAACCCTAACCCAAACACTAACCCTAACCCGAACCCTAACCCTAACCCTAAACCGAACCCGAACCCTAACCCGAACCCGAAACCTAACCCGAACCCTAACCCGAACCCGAACCCTAACCCTAACCCTAACCCGAACCCTTACCCTAACCCTAACCCTAACCCGAACCCTAACCCTAACCCGAAACCTAACCCTAACCCTAACCCGAACCCTAACCCCTAATCCGAACCCGAACCCGTACCGTAACCCGAACCCGAACCCTAACCTTACCCCGAACCCAAACCCAAACCATAACCTTATTCCAAATCTAACCCTAACCCTAACCCTAACCCTAAACCGAACCCGAACACTAACCCGAACCCGAACCCTAACCCGAACCCTAACCCGAACCCGAACCCTAACCCTAACCCTAACCCTAACCCGAACCCTAACCCTAACCCTAACCCGAACCCTAACCCTAACCCTAACCCGAACCCTAACCCTAACCCGAACCCTAAACCTAACCCTAACCCGTACCCTAACCCTAACCCGTACCCTAACCCTAACCAGTACCCGAACCCGTACCTTAACCCTAAGCCTAACCCTAACCCTAACCCCTAACCCCTAACCCTAACCCTAACCCTTACCCTAACCCTAACCCGTACCCTAACCCTAACCCTAACCCTATCCCTAACACTAACCCGTACCCTAACCCTAACCCGTACCCTAAACCTAACCCTAACCCTAACCCTAACCCGTACGCTAACCCTAACTCTAACCCTAAACCGAACCCGTACCCTAACCCTAACCCGTACCCTAACACTAACCCTAACCCTAACCCAAACCCCTAACCCTAACCCTAACCCGTACCCTAACCCTAACCCTAACCGTACCCTACCCTAACCCGTTCCCTAACCCTACCCTAACCCTAACCCTAACCCGTACCCTAAACCTAACCTGTACCCTAACCCTAACTCTTACCCTAAACCTAACCCGTACCCTAACCCTAACACGTACCCTAACCCTAACACTTAACGTAACCTGAACCCTAACCCTAACCCTAACCCTAACCCGAACCCTAACCCTAACCCTAAACCTAACCCTAACCCTAACCCCTAACCCTAACCCGAACCCTAACCCTAACCCTAACGCGAACCCTAACCCTAACCCTTAACGTAACCTGAACCCTAACCCTAACCCTAACCCTAACCCGAACCCTAACCCTAACCCTAAACCTAACCCTAACCCTAACCCCTAACCCTAACCCGAACCCTAACCCTAACCCTAACCCTAACCCTAACCCTAACCCGAACCCTAACCCTAACCCTAACCCGAACCCTAACCCGAACCCTAACCCTAACACTAACCTGAACACTAACCCCTAACCCTTACCCGAACCCGATCACTAACCCGAAACCGAACCTTAACCTAACCCTAACCCTAACCCTAACCCTAACCCGTACCCTAACCCTAACCAGTACCCGAACCCGTACCTTAACCCTAAGCCTAACCCTAACCCTAACCCCTAACCCCTAACCCTAACCCTAACCCTTACCCTAACCCTAACCCGTACCCTAACCCTAACCCTAACCCTATCCCTAACACTAACCCGTACCCTAACCCTAACCCGTACCCTAAACCTAACCCTAACCCTAACCCTAACCCGTACGCTAACCCTAACTCTAACCCTAAACCGAACCCGTACCCTAACCCTAACCCGTACCCTAACACTAACCCTAACCCTAACCCTAACCCCTAACCCTAACCCTAACCCGTACCCTAACCCTAACCCTAACCGTACCCTACCCTAACCCGTTCCCTAACCCTACCCTAACCCTAACCCTAACCCGTACCCTAAACCTAACCTGTACCCTAACCCTAACCCTTACCCTAAACCTAACCCGTACCCTAACCCTAACACGTACCCTAACCCTAAACCTTAACGTAACCTGAACCCTAACCCTAACCCTAACCCTAACCCGAACCCTAACCCTAACCCTAAACCTAACCCTAACCCTAACCCCTAACCCTAACCCGAACCCTAACCCTAACCCTAACCCTAACGCGAACCCTAACCCTAACCCTTAACGTAACCTGAACCCTAACCCTAACCCTAACCCCTAACCCTAACCTGAACCCTAACCCTAACCCTAACCCTAACCCTAACCCTAACCCTAACCCTAACCCGAACCCTAACCCTAACCCTAACCCGAACCCTAACCCGAACCCTAACCCTAACCCTAACCTGAACACTAACCCCTAACCCTTACCCGAACCCGAACCCTAACCCGAAACCGAACCCAAACCCGAACCCGAACCCTAAACCTAACCCTAACCCGAACCCTAAACCTAAACCTAACCCTAACCCGAACCCGAACCATAACCCTAACCCTAACTCTAACCCTAAACCTAACCCTAAACCGAACCCTACCCCTAACCCTAACCCGAAACCTAACCCGAACTCTAACCCGAACCCTAACCCGAACCCTAACCCTAACCCGAGCCCTAACCCTAACCCGAACCCTAACCCGAACCCTAACCCTAACCCTAACCCTAACCCTAACCCTAACACTAAACCTAACCCTAATCCGAACCCTAACCCTAAATCTAACCCTAACCCTAACCCGAACCCTAAACCGAACCCTAACCCTAATCCTAACCCGAACCCTAACCCGAACCCTAAACCTAACCCTAACCCTAATCCAAACCCTAACCCGAACCCTACCCCTAACCCTAACCCTAACCCTAAACCGAACCCTAACCCTAACCCTAACCCGAACCCTAACCCCTAACCCTTACCCGAACCCTAACCCTAACTCGAACCCTAACCCTAACCGTAACCCGAACACTAACCCTAACCCTAACACTAACCCGAACTCTAAGCCTAACCCGAATCCTAACCCTAACCCTAACCCGTACCCTAACCCGAACCCTAACCCTAACCCGAACCCTAACCCTAACCGTAACCCGAACCCTAACCCTAACCCTAACCCGAACCCTAACCCTAACCATAACCCGAAACCTAACTTCTAACCCGAACCCGAACCTGAACCCGAACCCGAACCCATACCCTAACCCTACCCCGAACCCGAACCCAAACCATAACACTAACCCTAACGCGAAACCTAACCCTAAACCTAACCCTAACCCTAACCCGAACCCGAACTCGAACCCTAACCCTAACCCTAACCCTAACCCTAAACGTAACCCGAACCCTAACCCTAACCCTAAACCTAAACCTAACCCGAACCCTAACCCTAACCCTAACCCTAAACCTAACACGAAACCTAACCCTAACCCTAACCCAAACCCTAACCCTAACCCGAACCCTAACCCTAACCCTAACCCGAACCCTAACCTTAACCCTAAACTGAACCCGAACCCTAACCCTAACCCGAACCCTAACCCGAACCCTAACCCTAACCCTAACCCGAAACCTAACCCTAACCCGAACCCTAACCCGAACCCTAAACCTAACCCTAAACCGAACCATAACCCGAACCCTAACCCTAACCCTAACACGAACCCTAACCCTAACCCTAACCCGAACCCTAACCCTAACCCTAACCCAAACCCTAACCCGAAACCTAACCCTAACCCTAACCCTAACCCTAACACGAACCCTAACCCTAACCCTAACCCGAACCCTAACCCTAACCCTAATCCAAACCATAACCCGAACCCTAACCCTAACCCTAACCCTAACCCCTAACCCTAACCCTAACACTAACCCTAACCCTAAAACCTAACCCTAACCCGAACCCTAAACCTAACCCTAACCCTAACCCTAACCCTAACCCTAACCCGAACCCTAACCCTAAACGTAACACTAACCCTAACCCTAACCCTAACCCTAACACGAACCCTAACCCTAACCCTAAACCTAACCCTAACCCGAACCCTAACCCTAACCCTAACCCTAACCCTAACCCTAACCACAAACCCTAACCCCAACCCTAACCCTAACCTGAACCCTAACCCTAACCCTAACCCGAACCCTAACCCTAACCCTAACCCTAACCCTAACCCGAACCCTAAACCTAAACCTAACCCTAACCCTAACCCTAACCCTAACCCTAACCCGAACCCTAACCCGAACCCTAACCCTAACCCTAACCCTAAACCTAACCCTAACCCGAACCCTAACCCTAACCCGATCCCGAACCCGAACCCTAACCCGAATCCTAACCCTAACCCTAACCCGAACCCTAACCCTAACCCTAACCCAAACCCGAACCCTAACCCTAACCCGAACCCTAACCCTAACCCTAACCCTAACCCGTACCCTAACCCTAACCAGGACCCGAACCCGTACCTTAACCCTAAGCCTAACCCTAACCCTAACCCCTAACCCCTAACCCTAACCCTACCCCTTACCCTAACCCTAACCCGTACCCTAACCCTAACCCTAAACCTATCCCTAACACTAACCCGTACCCTAATCCTAACCCGTACCCTAAACCTAACCCTAACCCTAACCCTAACCCGTACGCTAACCCTAACTCTAACCCTAACCCCACCCGTACCCTAACCCTAACCCGTACCCT
>JAVLSZ010000057.1:580000-582500 GCA_032313775.1 Urocyon cinereoargenteus
CCTAACCCGACCCCTAACCCTAACCCGAACCCGAACCCGAACCCTAACCCGAATCCTAACCCTAACCCTAACCCGAACCCTAACCCTAACCCAAACCCGAACCGTAACACTAACCCGAACCCTAACCCGAACCCTAACCCTAACCCTAACCCTAACCCGTACCCTAACCCTAACCAGTACCCGAACCCGTACCTTAACCCTAAGCCTAAGCCTAACCCTAACCCCTAACCCCTAACCCTAACCCTAACCCTTACCCTAACCCTAACCCGTACCCTAACCCTAACCCTAACCCTAACCCTATCCCTAACACTAACCCGTACCCTAACCCTAACCCGTACCCTAACCCTAACCCTAACCCTAACCCTAACCCGTACGCTAACCCTAACTCTAACCCTAACCCTAACCCATACCCTAACCCTAACCCGTACCCTAACCCTAACCCTAACCCTAACCCCTAACCCTAACCCTAACGCGTACCCTAACCCTAACCCTAACCGTACCCTAACCCTAACCCGTTCCCTAACCCTACCCTAACCCTAACCCTAACCCGTACCCTAAACCTAACCCGTACCCTAACCCTAACCCTTACCCTAAACCTAACCCGTAACCTAACCCTAACACGTACCCTAACCCTAAACCTAACCCTAACCCTAACCGTAACCCGAACCCTAACCCTAACCCTAACCCTAACCCGAACCCGAAACCTAACCCTAACCCGAACCCTAACCCTAACCCTAACCCTAACCCGAACCCTAACCCGAACCTTAACCCTAACCCTAACCCGAACCCTAAAATTAACCCTAACCCTAACCCTAACCCAAACCCTAACCCTAACCCTAAACAGAAACCTAACCCTAACCCTAAACCGAACCCGAACCCTAGGCCCTTACCCGAACCCTAACCCTAACCCGAACCCTAACCCGAACCCTAACCCTAACCCTAACCCGAACCCGAACCTGAACCCTAACCCTAACCCTAACCCTAACCCGAACCCTAACCCGAACCCTAACCCAAACCCAAAACCTAACCCTAACCCGAACCCGAACCCTAACCCTAACCCTAACCCTAACCCGAACCCTAACCGAACCCTAACCCTAACCATAACCCGAACCCTAACCTCTAACCCGAACCTGAACCCGAACCCTAACGCGAACCCTAACCCTAACCCTTAACGTAACCTGAACCCTAACCCTAACCCTAACCCTAACCCGAACCCTAAACCTAACCCTAAACCTAACCCTAACCCTAACCCCTAACCCTAACCCGAACCCTAACCCTAACCCTAACCCTAACCCTAACCCGAACCCTAACCCTAACCCTAACCCGAACCCTAACCCGAACCCTAACCCTAACCCTAACCTGAACACTAACCCCTAACCCTTACCCGAACCCGAACCCTAACCCGAACCCGAACCCGAACCCGAACCCGAACCCTAACCGAACCCTAACACTAACCATAACCCGAACCCTAGCCTCTAACCCGAACCTGAACACGAACCCCAACCCGAACCCGAACCCTAACCCTACCCCGAACTCGAACCCAAACCATAACACCTACCCTAACGCGAACCCTAACCCTAACCCTTAACGTAACCTGAACCCTAACCCTAACCCTAACCCTAACCCGAACCCTAACCCTAACCCTAAATCTAACCCTAACCCTAAACCCTAACCCTAACCCGAACCCTAACCCTAACCCTGACCCTAACCCTAACCCTAACCCTAACCCGAAACCTAAACCTAACCCTAACCCGAACCCTAACCCGAACCCTAACCCTAACCCTAACCTGAACACTAACCCCTAACCCTTACCCGAACCCGAACCCTAACCCGAACCCGAACCCGAACCCGAACCCTAAACCTAACCCTAACCCGAACCCTAAACCTAACCCTAACCCTAACCCGAACCCGAACCCTAACCCTAACCCTAACTCTAACCCTAAACCTAACCCTAACCCGAACCCTACACCTAACCCTAACCCGAACCCTAACCCGAACCATAACCCGAACCCTAACCCTAACCCTAACCATAACCCTAACCCAATCCCTAACCCTAACCCGAACCCTAACCCGAACCCTAACCCTAACCCTAACCCTAACCCTAACCTTAACCCTAACACTAAACCTAACCCTAATCCGAACCCTAACCCTAAATCTAACCCTAACCCTAACCCGAACCCTAAACCGAACCCTAACCCTAACCCTAACCCGAACCCGAACCCTAACCCTAACCCGATCCCGAACCCTAACCCGAACCCGAACCCTAAACCGAACCCTAACCCTAACCCTAACCCGAACCCTAACCCTAACCCGAACCCAAACCGAACCCTAACCCGAACCCTAACCAGAACCCTAACACGAACCCTAAACCGAACCCTAACCCGAATCCTAACCCTAAACCTAACCCGAACCCTAACCCTAAACCTAACACTAACCCTAACCCCAAACCCTAACCCGAACCCTAACCCTAACCCTAACCATATCCCGAACCCTAACCCTA
>JAVLSZ010000057.1:587500-590000 GCA_032313775.1 Urocyon cinereoargenteus
CCTAACCCTAACCCTAACCCGAACCCGAACCCTAACCCTAACCCGATCCCGAACCCTAACCCGAACCCGAACCCTAAACCGAACCCTAACCCTAACCCTAACCCGAACCCTAACCCTAACCCGAACCCAAACCGAACCCTAACCCGAACCCTAACCAGAACCCTAACACGAACCCTAAACCGAACCCTAACCCGAATCCTAACCCTAAACCTAACCCGAACCCTAACCCTAAACCTAACACTAACCCTAAC
This sequence comes from Urocyon cinereoargenteus, assembly GCA_032313775.1. Lineage (NCBI taxonomy): Eukaryota > Metazoa > Chordata > Mammalia > Carnivora > Canidae > Urocyon > Urocyon cinereoargenteus. Next base: position 587,752 of record JAVLSZ010000057.1, read on the forward strand.
CCCAAACCCTAACCTGAACCCTAACCCTAACCATATCCCGAACCCTAACCCTAACCCTAAACCGAACCCTAACCCCTAACGCGAACCCGAACACCAACCCTAACCCGAACCCGAACCCTAACCCTACCCCGAACCCGAACCCAAACCATAACCCTAACCCTAACTCAAACCCTAACCCTAACCCTAATCCTAACCCTAACCCGAACCCTAACCCTAACCCTAACCCTAACCCTAAACCGAACCCTAACCCTAACCCTAACCCGAACCCTAACCCCTAACCCTTACCCGAACCCTAACCCTAACTCGAACCCTAACCCTAACCGTAACCCGAACACTAACCCTAACCCTAACCCTAACCCGAACCCTAACCCTAACCCGAAACCTAACCCTAACCCTAACCCGTACCCTAACCCGAACCCTAACCCTAACCCGAACCCTAACCCTAACCGTAACCCGAACTCTAACCCTAACCCTAACCCGAACCCTAACCCTAAACATAACCCGAACCCTAACCTCTAACCCGAACCCGAACCCGAACCCGAACCCGAACCCATACCCTAACCCTACCCCGAACCCGAACCCAAACCATAACACTAACCCTAACGCGAAACCTAACCCTAAACCTAACCCAAACCCGAACCCGAAACCTAACCCTAACCCGAACCCTAACCCTAACCCTAACGCTAACCCGAACCCTAAACCGAACCCTAACCCTAACCCTAACTCGAACCCTAAAACTAATCCTAACCCTAACCCTAACCCAAACCCTAAACCTAACCCTAAACAGAACCCTAACCCTAACCCGAACCCGAACCCGAACCCTAGGCCCTTACCTGAATCCTAACCCTAACCCGAACCCTAACCCGAACCCTAACCCTAACCCTAACCCGAAACCGAACCTGAACCCTAACCCTAACCCTAACCCTAACCCGAACCCTAACCCGAACCCTAACCCAAACCCAAAACCTAACCCTAACCCGAACCCGAACCCTAACCCTAACCCTAACCCTAACCCTAACCCGAACCCTAACCGAACCCTAACCCTAACCATAACCCGAACCCTAACCTCTAACCCGAACCTGAACACGAACCCTAACGCGAACCCTAACCCTAACCCTTAACGTAACCTGAACCCTAACCCTAACCCTAACCCTAACCCGAACCCCAAACCTAACCCTAAACCTAACCCTAACCCTAACCCCTAACCCTAACCCGAACCCTAACCCTAACCCTAACCCTAACCCTAACCCGACCCCTAACCCTAACCCTAACCCGAACCCTAACCCGAACCCTAACCCTAACCCTAACCTGAACACTAACCCCTAACCCTTACACGAACCCGAACCCTAACCCGAACCCGAACCCGAACCCGAATCCTAACCGAACCCTAACCCTAACCATAACCCGAACCCTAACCTCTAACCCGAACCTGAACACGAACCCCAACCCGAACCCGAACCCTAACCCTACCCCGAACTCGAACCCAAACCATAACACCTACCCTAACGCGAACCCTAACCCTAACCCTTAACGTAACCTGAACCGTAACCCTAACCCTAACCCTAACCCGAACCCTAACCCTAACCCTAAACCTAACCCTAACCCTAACCCCTAACCCTAACCCGAACCCTAACCCTAACCCTGACCCTAACCCTAACCCTAACCCTAACCCGAACCCTAAACCTAACCCTAACCCGAACCCTAACCCGAACCCTAAACCTAACCCTAACCCGAACCCTAAACCTAACCCTAACCCTAACCCGAACCCGAACCCTAACCCTAACCCTAACTCTAACCCTAAACCTAACCCTAACCCGAACCCTACCCCTAACCCTAACCCGAACCCTAACCCGAACCATAACCCGAACCCTAACCCTAACCCTAACCCTAACCCTAACCCAATCCCTAACCCTAACCCGAACCCTAACCCTAACCCTAACCCTAACCCTAACCCTAACCCTAACACTAAACCTAACCCTAACCCTAACCCTAACCCTAACCCTAACCCGAACCCTAACCCTAACCCTAACCCGAACCCTAACCCGAACCCTAACCCTAACCCTAACCTGAACACTAAACCCTAACCCTTACCCGAACCCGAACCCTAACCCGAACCCGAACCCGAACCCGAACTCGAACCCTAACCGAACCCTAACCCTAACCATAACCCGAACCCTAACCTCTAACCCGAACCTGAACACGAACCCCAACCCGAACCCGAACCCTAACCCTACCCCGAACTCGAACCC
>JAVLSZ010000057.1:595000-600000 GCA_032313775.1 Urocyon cinereoargenteus
CTAACCCGAACCCTAACCCTAACCCTAACCCTAACCCCTAACCCTAACCCTAACACTAACCCTAACCCTAAAACCTAACCCTAACCCGAACCCTAACCCTAACCCTAACCCTAACCCTAACCCGAACCCTAACTCTAACCCTAAACGTAAACCTAACCCGAACCCTAACCCTAACCCTAACCCTAAACCTAACACGAAACCTAAACCTAACCCTAACCCAAACCCTAAACCTAACCCGAACCCTAACCCTAACCCTAACCCTAAACCGAACCCAAACCATAACCCTAACCCTAACGCGAACCCTAACCCTAACCCTAATCCAAACCATAACCCGAACCCTAAACCTAACCCTAACCCGAACCCTAACCCGAACCCTAACCCTAACCCTAACCTGAACACTACCCCCTAACCCTTACCCGAACCCGAACCCTAACCCGAACCCGAACCCGAACCCGAACGCTAAACCTAACCCTAACCCGAACCCTAAACCTAACCCTAACCCTAACCCGAACCCGAACCCTAACCCTAACCCTAACTCTAACCCTAAACCTAACCCTAACCCGAACCCTACCCCTAACCCTAACCCGAACCCTAACCCGAACCATAACCCGAACCCTAACCCTAACCCTAACCCTAACCCTAACCCAATCCCTAACCCTAACCCGAACCCTAACCCGAACCCTAACCCTAACCCTAACCCTAACCCTAACCTTAACCCTAACACTAAACCTAACCCTAATCCGAACCCTAACCCTAAATCTAACCCTAACCCTAACCCGAACCCTAAACAGAACCCTAACCCTAACCCTAACCCGAACCCGATCCCTAACCCTAACCCGATCCCGAACCCTAACCCGAACCCGAACCCTAAACCGAACCCTAACCCTAACCCTAACCCGAACCCTAACCCTAACCCGAACCCAAACCGAACCCTAACCCGAACCCTAACCAGAACCCTAACACGAACCCTAAACCGAACCCTAACCCGAATCCTAACCCTAAACCTAACCCGAACCCTAACCCTAAACCTAACACTAACCCTAACCCCAAACCCTAACCCGAACCCTAACCCTAACCCTAACCATATCCCGAACCCTAACCCTAACCCTAAACCGAACCCTAACCCCTAACGCGAACCCGAACACCAACCCTAACCCGAACCCGAACCCTAACCCGAACCCGAACCCGAACCCAAACCATAACCCTAACCCTAACTCAAACCCTAACCCTAACCCTAATCCTAACCCTAACCCGAACCCTAACCCTAACCCTAACCCTAACCCTAAACCGAACCCTAACCCTAACCCTAACCCGAACCCTAACCCCTAACCCTTACACGAACCCTAACCCTAACTCGAACCCTAACCCTAACCGTACCCCGAACACTAACCCTAACCCTAACCCTAACCCGAACCCTAACCCTAACCCGAAACCTAACCCTAACCCTAACCCGTACCCTAACCCGAACCCTAACCCTAACCCGAACCCTAACCCTAACCGTAACCCGAACTCTAACCCTAACCCTAACCCGAACCCTAACCCTAAACATAACCCGAACCCTAACCTCTAACCCGAACCCGAACCCGAACCCGAACCCATACCCTAACCCTACCCCGAACCCGAACCCAAACCATAACACTAACCCTAACGCGAAACCTAACCCTAAACCTAACCCTAACCCTAACCGTAACCCGAACCCTAACCCTAACCCTAACACTAACCCTAAACCTAACCCGAACCCTAACCCTAACCCTAAACCTAAACCTAACCCAAACCCTAACCCTAACCCTAACCCTAAACCTAACACGAAAACTAACCCTAACCCTAACCCAAACCCTAACCCTAACCCGAACCCTAACCCTAACCCTAACCCTAACCCGAACCCTAACCTTAACCCTAAACTGAACCCGAACCCTAACCCTAACCCGAACCCTAACCCGAACCCTAACCCTAACCCGAACCCTAACCCTAACCCTAACCCAAACCCTAACCCGAACCCTAACCCTAACCCTAACCCTAACCCCTAACCCTAACCCTAACACTAACCCTAACCCTAAAACCTAACCCTAACCCGAACCCTAACCCTAACCCTAACCCTAACCCGAACCCTAACTCTAACCCTAAACCTAAACCTAACCCGAACCCTAACCCTAACCCTAACCCTAACCCGAACCCAAATCATAACCCTAATCCTAACGCGAACCCTAACCCTAACCCTAATCCAAACCATAACTCGAACCCTAACCCTAACCCTAACCCTAAACCGAACCCTAACCCTAACCCTAACCCGAACCCTAACCCCTAACCCTTACCCGAACCCTAACCCTAACTCGAACCCTAACCCTAACCGTAACCCGAACACTAAACCTAACCCTAACCCTAACCCGAACCCTAACCCTAACCCGAACCCTAACCCTAACCCTAACCCGTACCCTAACCCGAACCCTAACCCTAACCCGAACCCTAACCCTAACCGTAACCCGAACCCTAACCCTAACCCTAACCCGAACCCTAACCCTAACCATAACCCGAACCCTAACCTCTAACCCGAACCCGAACCCGAACCCGAACCCGAACCCATACCCTAACCATATCCCGAACCCGAACCCAAACCATAACACTAACCCTAACGGGAAACCTAACACTAAACCTAACCCTAACCCTAACCGTAACCCGAACCCTAACCCTAACCCTAACCCTAACCCTAAACCTAACCCGAACCCTAACCCTAACCCTAAACCTAAACCTAACCCGAACCCTAACCCTAACCCTAACCCTAAACCTAACACGAAACCTAACCCTAACCCTAACCCAAACCCTAACCCTAACCCTAACCCTAACCCTAACCCGAACCCTAACCTTAACCCTAAACTGAACCCGAGCCCTAACCCTAACCCGAACCCTAACCCGAACCCTAACCCTAACCCTAACCCGAAACCTAACCCTAACCGGAACCCTAACCCGAACCCTAAACCTAACCCTAAACCGAACCATAACCCGAACCCTAACCCTAACCCTAACACGAACCCTAACCCTAACCCTAACCCGAATCCTAACCCTAACCCTAACCCAAACCCTAACCCGAACCCTAACCCTAACCCTAACCCTAACCCCTAACCCTCACCCTAACACTAACCCTAACCCTAAAACCTAACCCTAACCCGAACCCTAAACCTAACCCTAACCCTAACCCTAACCCTAACCCTAACCCTAACCCTAAACCTAACACTAACCCTAACCCTAACCCTAACCCTAACCCTAACACGAACCCTAACCCTAACCCTAACCCTAACCCCAAACCCTAACCCCAACCCTAACCCTAACCCGAACCCTAACCCGAACCCTAACCCGAACCCTAACCCTAACCCGAACCCTAACCCTAAACCTACCCTAACCCTAACCCTAACCCTAACCCTAACCCGAACCCTAACCCGAACCCTAACCCTAACCCTAACCCTAAACCTAACCCTAACCCGAACCCTAACCCTAACCCGAACCCGAACTCGAACCCTAACCCGAATCCTAACCCTAACCCTAACCCGAACCCTAACCCTAACCCAAACCCGAACCCTAACCCTAACCCGAACCCTAACCCGAACCCTAACCCTAACCCTAACCCTAACCCGTACCCTAACCCTAACCAGTACCCGAACCCGTAACTTAAACCTAAGGCTAACCCTAACCCTAACCCCTAACCCCTAACCCTAACCCTAACCCTTACCCTAACCCTAACCCGTACCCTAACCCTAACCCTAACCCTATCCCTAACACTAACCCGTACCCTAACCCTAACCCGTACCCTAAACCTAACACTAACCCTAACCCTAACCCGTACGCTAACCCTAACTCTAACCCTAACCCTAACCCGTACCCTAACCCTAACCCGTACCCTAACCCTAACCCTAACCCTAACCCCTAACCCTAACCCTAACCCGTACCCTAACCCTAACCCTAACCGTACCCTAACCCTAACCCGTTCCCTAACCCTACCCTAACCCTAACCCTAACCCGTACCCTAAACCTAACCCGTACCCTAACCCTAACCCTTACCCTAAACCTAACCCGTAACCTAACCCTAACACGTACCCTAACCCTAAACCTAACCCTAACCCTAACCGTAACCCGAACCCTAACCCTAACCCTAACCCTAACCCGAACCCGAAACCTAACCCTAACCCGAACCCTAACCCTAACCCTAACCCTAACCCGAACCCTAACCCGAACCTTAACCCTAACCCTAACCCGAACCCTAAAATTAACCCTAACCCAAACCCTAACCCAAACCCTAACCCTAACCCTAAACAGAAACCTAACCCTAACCCTAACACGAACCCGAACCCTACGCCCTTACCCGAACCCTAACCCTAACCCTAACCCTAACCCTAACCCTAACCCGAACCCTAACCCTAACCCTAACCCGAACCCGAACCTGAACCCTAACCCTAACCCTAACCCTAACCCGAACCCTAACCCGAACCCTAACCCAAACCCAAAACCTAACCCTAAACCGAACCCTAACCCTAACCCTAACCCTAACCCTAACCCTAACCCGAACCCTAACCGAACCCTAACCCTAACCATAAACCGAACCCTAACCTCTAACCCGAACCTGAACCCGAACCCTAACCCGAACCCGAACCCTAACCCTACCCCGAACCCGAACCCAAACCATAACACTAACCCTAACGCGAACCCTAACCCTAACCCTTAACGTAACCTGAACCCTAAACCTAACCCTAACCCTAACCCGAACCCTAAACCTAACCCTAAACCTAACCCTAACCCAAACCCCTAACCCTAACCCGAACCCTAAACCTAACCCTAACCCTAACCCTAACCCTAACCCGAACCCTAACCCTAACCCTAACCCGAACCCTAACCCGAACCCTAACCCTAACCCTAACCTGAACACTAACCCCTAACCCTTACCCGAACCCTAACCCGAACCCGAACCCGAACCCGAACCCGAACCCTAACCGAACCCTAACCCTAACCATAAC
>JAVLSZ010000057.1:605000-615000 GCA_032313775.1 Urocyon cinereoargenteus
CCTAACCCTAACCAGAACCCTAACCCTAACCCGAACCCGAACCCGAACCCTAGGCCCTTACCTGAATCCTAACCCTAACCCGAACCCTAACCCGAACCCTAACCCTAACCCTAACCCTAACCCCGAACCCGAACCTGAACCCTAAACCTAACCCTAACCCTAACCCGAACCCTAACCCGAACACTAACCCAAACCCAAAACCTAACCCTAACCCGAACCCGAAACCTAACCCTAACCCTAACCCTAACCCGAACCCTAACCGAACCCTAACCCTAACCATAACCCGAACCCTAACCTCTAACCCGAACCTGAACCCGAACCCTAACCCGAACCCGAACCCTAACCCTACCCCGAACCCGAACCCAAACCATAATACTAACCCTAACGCGAACCCTAAACCTAACCCTTAACGTAACCTGAACCCGAACCCTAACCCGAAACCTAACCCTAACCCTAACCCTAACACGAACCCGAAACCTAACCCTAACCCGAACCCTAACCCTAACCCTAACGCTAACCCGAACCCTAACCCGAACCCTAACCCTAACCCTAACTCGAACCCTAAAACTAACCCTAACCCTAACCCTAACCCAAACCCTAAACCTAACCCTAAACAGAACCCTAACTCTAACCCGAACCCGAACACGAACCCTAGGCCCTTCCCTGAATCCTAACCCTAACCCGAACCCTAACCCGAACCCTAACCCTAACCCTAACCCCGAACCCGAACCTGAACTCTAACCCTAACCCTAACCCTAACCCGAACCCTAACCCGAACACTAACCCAAACCCAAAACCTAACCCTAACCCGAACCCGAACCCTAACCCTAACCCTAACCCTAACCCTAACCCGAACCCTAACCGAACCCTAACCCTAACCATAACCCGAACCCTAATCTCTAACCCGAACCTGAACCCGAACCCTAACCCGAACCCGAACGCTAACCCTACCCCGAACCCGAACCCAAACCATAACACTAACACTAACGCGAACCCTAACCCTAACCCTTAACGTAACCTGAACCCTAACCCTAACCCTAACCCTAACCCTAACCCGAAACTTAACCCTAACCCTAAACCTAACCCTAACCCTAACCCCTAACCCTAACCCGAACCCTAACCCTAACCCTAACCCTAACCCTAACCCGAACCCTAACACTAACCCTAACCCGAACCCTAACCCGAACCCTAACCCTAACCCGAACCCTAACCCTAACCCTAACCCTAACCCTAACCCTAACCCTAACCCTAACCCGAACCCTAACCCGAACCCTAACCCTAACCCTAACCCTAAACCTAACCCTAACCCGAACCCTAACCATAACCCGAACCCGAACCCGAACCCTAACCCGAATCCTAACCCTAAACCTAACCCGAACCCTAACCCTAACCCAAACCCGAACACTAACCCTAACCCGAACCCTAACCCGAACTCTAACCCTAACCCTAACCCTAACCCGTACCCTAACCCTAACCAGTACACGAACCCGTACCTTAACCCTAAGCCTAACCCTAACCCTAACCCCTAACCCCTAACCCTAACCCTAACCCTTACCCTAACACTAACCGGTACCCTAACCCTAACCTTAACCCTATTCCTAACACTAACCGTACCCTAACCCTAACCCGTACCCTAAACCTAACCCTAACCCTAACCCTAACCCGAACGCTAACCCTAACTCTAACCCTAACCCTAACCCGTACCCTAACCCTAACCCGTACCCTAACCCTAACCCTAACCCTAACCCTAACCCCTAACCCTAACCCTAACCCGTACCCTAACCCTAACCCTAACCGTACCCTAACCCTAACCTGTTCCCTAACCCTACCCTAACCCGTACACTAACCCATACCCTAAACCTAACCCGTACCCTAACACTAACCCTTACCCTAAACCTAACCCGTAACCTAACCCTAACACGTACCCTAACCCTAAACCTAACCCTAACACTAACCGTAACCCGAACCCTAACCCTAACCCTAACCCTAACCCAAACCCGAAACCTAACCCTAACCCGAACCCTAACCCTAACCCTAACCCTAACCCGAACCCTAACCAGAACCTTGACGCTAACCCTAACCCGAACCCTAAACTTAACCCTAACCCTAACCCTAACCCAAACCCTAACCCTAACCCTAAACAGAAACCTAACCCTAACCCTAACCCGAACCCGAACCCTAGGCCCTTACCCGAACCCTAACCCTAACCCGAACCCTAACCCGAACCCTAAACCTAACCCTAAACCGAACCATAACCCGAACCCTAACCCTAACCCTAACACGAACCCTAACCCTAACCCTAAACCTAACACTAACCCTAACCCTAACCCTAACCCTAACCCTAACACGATCCCTAACCCTAACCCTAAACCTAACCCTAACCCGAACCCTAACCCTAACCCTAACCCTAACCCTAACCCTAACCACAAACCCTAACCCCAACCCTAACCCTAACCCGAACCCTAACCCTAACCCTAACCCGAACCCTAACCCTAACCCGAACCCTAACCCTAACCCGAACCCTAACCCTAAACCTAACCCTAACCCTAACCCTAACCCTAACCCTAACCCGAACCCTAACCCGAACCCTAACCCTAACCCTAACCCTAAACCTAACCCTAACCCGAACCCTAACCCAAACCCGAACCCGAACCCGAACCCTAACCCGAATCCTAACCCTAACCCTAACCCGAACCCTAACCCTAACCCAAACCCGAACCCTAAACCTAACCCGAACCCTAACCCGAACCCTAACCCTAACCCTAACCCTAACCCGTACCCTAACCCTAACCAGTACCCGAACCCGTACCTTAACCCTAAGCCTAACCCTAACCCTAACCCCTAACCCCTAACCCTAACCCTAACCCTTACCCTAACCCTAACCCGTACCCTAACCCTAACCTTAACCCTATCCCTAACACTAACCGTACCCTAACCCTAACCCGTACCCTAAACCTAACCCTAACCCTAACCCTAACCCGTACGCTAACCCTAACCCCTAACCCTAACCCTAACCCGTAACCTAACCCTAACCCGTACCCTAACCCTAACCCTAACCCTAACCCTAACCCCTAACCCTAACCCTAACCCGTACCCTAACCCTAACCCTAACCGTACCCTAACCCTAACCAGTTCCCTAACCCTACCCTAACCCTAACCCTAACCCGTACCCTAAACCTAACCCGTACCCTAAACCTAACCCTTACCCTAAACCTAACCCGTAACCTAACCCTAACACGTACCCTAACCGTAAACCTAACCCTAACCCTAACCGTAACCCGAACCCTAACCCTAACCCTAACCCTAACCCAAACCCGAAACCTAACCCTAACCCGAACTCTAACCCTAACCCTAACCCTAACCCGAACCCTAACCCGAACCCGAAACCTAACCCTAACCCGAACCCTACCCTAACCCTAACGCTAAACCGAAACCTAACCAGAACCCTAACCCTAACCCTAACTCGAACCCTAAAACTAACCCTAACCCTAACCCTAACCCAAACCCTAAACCTAACACTAAACAGAACCCTAACCCTAACCCGAACCCGAACCCGAACCCTAGGCCCTTACCTGAATCCTAACCCTAACCCGAACCCTAACCCGAACCCTAACCCTAACCCTAACCCTAACCCCGAACCCGAACCTGAACCCTAAACCTAACCCTAACCCTAACCCGAACCCTAACCCGAACCCTAACCCAAACCCAAAACCTAACCCTAACCCGAAACCGAAACCTAACCCTAACCCTAACCCTAACCCTAACCCGAACCCTAACCGAACCCTAACCCTAACCATAACCCGAACCCTAACCTCTAACCCGAACCTGAACCCGAACCCTAACCCGAACCCGAACCCTAACCCTACCCCGAACCCGAACCCAAACCATAACACTAACCCTAACGCGAACCCTAACCCTAACCCTTAACGTAACCTGAACCCGAACCCTAACCCGAACCCTAACCCTAACCCTAACCCTAACACGAACCCGAAACCTAACCCTAACCCGAACCCTAACCCTAACCCTAACGCTAACCCGAACCCTAACCCGAACCCTAACCCTAACCCTAACTCGAACCCTAAAACTAACCCTAACCCTAACCCTAACCCAAACCCTAAACCTAACCCAAAACAGAACCCTAACTCTAACCCGAACCCGAACACGAACCCTAACCCTAACCCTAACCCCGAACCCGAAACTGAACCCTAACCCTAACCCTAAACCTAACCCGAACCCTAACCCGAACACTAACCCAAACCCAAAACCTAACCCGAACCCGAACCCGAACCCTAACCCTAACCCTAACCCTAACCCGAACCCTAACCGAACCCTAACCCTAACCATAACCCGAACCCTAATCTCTAACCCGAACCTGAACCCGAACCCTAACCCGAACCCGAACCCTAACCCTACCCCGAACCCGAACCCAAACCATAACACTAACCCTAACGCGAACCCTAACCCTAACCCTTAACGTAACCTGAACCCTAACCCTAACCCTAACCCTAACCCGAACCTTAACCCTAACCCTAAACCTAACCCTAACCCTAACCCCTAACCCTAACCCGAACCCTAACCCTAACCCTAACCCTAACCCTAACCCGAAACCGAACCCTAAACCTAACCCTAACCCGAACCCTAACCCGAACCCTAACCCTAACCCTAACCTGAACACTAACCCCTAACCGTTACCCGAACCCGAACGCTAACCCGAACCCGAATCCGAACCCGAACCCGAACCCTAACCGAACCCTAACCCTAACCATAACCCGAACCCTAACCTCTAACCCGAACCTGAACCCGAACCCTAACCCGAACCCGAACCCTAACCCTACCCCGAACCCGAACCCAAACCGTAACACCTACCCTAACGCGAACCCTAACCCTAACCCTTAACGTAACCTGAAACCTAACCCTAACCCTAAACCTAACCCGAACCCTAACCCTAACTCTAAACCTAACCCTAACCCTAACCCCTAACCCTAACCCGAACCCTAACCCTAACCCTAACCCTAACCCTAACCCTAACCCGAAACCTAACACTAACCCTAACCCGAACCCTAACCCGAACCCTAACCCTAATCCTAACCTGAACACTAACCCCTAACCCTTACCCGAAACCGAACCCTAACCCGAACCCGAACCCGAACCCGAACCCTAAACCTAACCCTAACCCGAACCCTAAACCTAACCCTAACCCTAACCCGAACCCGAACCCTAACCCTAAACCTAACTCTAACCCTAAACCTAACCCTAACCCGAACCCTAACCCTAACCTGAACACTAACCACTAACCCTTACCCGAACCCGAACCCTAACCCGAACCCGAACCCGAACCCGAACCCGAACCCTAACCGAACCCTAACCCTAACCATAACCCGAACCCTAACCTCTAACCCGAACCTGAACACGAACCCCAACCCGAACCCGAACCCTAACCCTACCCCGAACTCGAACCCAAACCATAACACCTACCCTAACGCGAACCCTAACCCTAACCCTTAACGTAACCTGAACCCTAACCCTAACCCTAACCCTAACCCGAACCCTAACCCTAACCCTAAACCTAACCCTAACCCTAACCCCTAACCCTAACCCGAAACCTAACCCTAACCCTGACCCTAACCCTAACCCTAACCCTGACCCGAACCCTAAACCTAACCCTAACCCGAACCCTAACCCGAACCCTAACCCTAACCCTAACCTGAACACTAACCCCTAACCCTTACCCGAACCCGAACCCTAACCCGAACCCGAACCCGAACCCGAACCCTAAACCTAACCCTAACCCGAACCCTAACCCTAACCCTAACCCTAACCCGAACCCGAACCCTAACCCTAACCCTAACTCTAACCCTAAACCTAACCCTAACCCGAACCCTACCCCTAACCCTAACCCGAACCCTAACCCGAACCATAACCCGAACCCTAACCCTAACCCTAACCCTAACCCTAACCCAATCCCTAACCCTAACCCGAACCCTAACCCGAACCCTAACCCTAACCCTAACCCTAACCCTAACCTTAACCCTAACACTAAACCTAACCCTAATCCGAACCCTAACCCTAAATCTAACCCTAACCCTAACCCGAACCCTAAACCGAACCCTAACCCTAACCCTAACCCTAACCCGAACCCTAACCCTAACCCGATCCCGAACCCTAACTAGAACCCGAACCCTAAACCAAACCCTAACCCTAACCCTAACCCGAACCCTAACCCTAACCCGAACCCAAACCGAACCCTAACCCGAACCCTAACCAGAACCCTAACACGAACCCTAAACCGAACCCTAACCCGAATCCTAACCCTAAACCTAACCCGAAACCTAACCCTAAACCTAACACTAACCCTAACCCCAAACCCTAACCCGAACCCTAACCCTAACCCTAACCATATCCCGAACCCTAACCCTAACCCTAAACCGAACCCTAACCCCTAACGCGAACCCGAACACCAACCCTAACCCGAACCCGAACCCTAACCCTACCCCGAACCCGAACCCAAACCATAACCCTAACCCTAACTCGAACCCTAACCCTAACCCTAATCCTAACCCTAACCCGACCCTAACCCTAACCCTAACCCTAACCCTAAACCGAACCCTAACCCTAACCCTAACCCGAACCCTAACCCCTAACCCTTACCCGAACCCTAACCCTAACTCGAACCCTAACCCTAACCGTAACCCGAACACTAACCCTAACCCTAACCCTAACCCGAACCCTAACCCTAACCCGAACCCTAACCCTAACCCTAACCCGTACCCTAACCCGAACCCTAACCCTAACCCGAAACCTAACCCTAACCGTAACCCGAACTCTAACCCTAACCCTAACCCGAACCCTAACCCTAAACATAACCCAAACCCGAACCCGAAACCTAACCCTAACCCGAACCCTAACCCTAACCCTAACGCTAACCCGAACCCTAAACCGAACCCTAACCCTAACCCTAACTCGAACCCTAAAACTAATCCTAACCCTAACCCTAACCCAAACCCTAAACCTAACCCTAAACAGAACCCTAACCCTAACCCGAACCCGAACCCGAACCCTAGGCCCTTACCTGAATCCTAACCCTAACCCGAACCCTAACCCGAACCCTAACCCTAACCCTAACCCGAACCCGAACCTGAACCCTAACCCTAACCCTAACCCTAACCCGAACCCTAACCCGAACCCTAACCCAAACCCAAAACCTAACCCTAACCCGAACCCGAAACCTAACCCTAACCCTAACCCTAACCCTAACCCGAACCCTAACCGAACCCTAACCCTAACCATAACCCGAAACCTAACCTCTAACCCGAACCTGAACCCGAACCCTAACGCGAACCCTAACCCTAACCCTTAACGTAACCTGAACCCTAACCCTAACCCTAACCCTAACCCGAACCCTAAACCTAACCCTAAACCTAACCCTAACCCTAACCCCTAACCCTAACCCGAACCCTAACCCTAACCCTAACCCTAACCCGAACCCTAACCCTAACCCTAACCCGAACCCTAACCCGAACCCTAACCCTAACCCTAACCTGAACACTAACCCCTAACCCTTATCCGAACCCGAACCCTAACCCGAACCCGAACCCGAACCCGAACCCGAACCCTAACCGAACACTAACCCTAACCATAACCCGAACCCTAACCTCTAACCCGAACCTGAACACGAACCCCAACCCGAACCCGAACCCTAACCCTACCCCGAACTCGAACCCAAACCATAACACCTACCCTAACGCGAACCCTAACCCTAACCCTTAACGTAACCTGAACCCTAACCCTAACCCTAACCCTAACCCGAACCCTAACCCTAACCCTAAACCTAACCCTAACCCTAACCCCTAACCCTAACCCGAACCCTAACCCTAACCCTGACCCTAACCCTAACCCTAAACCTAACCCGAACCCTAAACCTAACCCTAACCCGAACCCTAACCCGAACCCTAACCCTAACCCTAACCTGAACACTAACCCCTAACCCTTACCCGAACCCGAACCCTAACCCGAACCCGAACCCGAACCCGAACCCTAAACCTAACCCTAACCCGAACCCTAAACCTAACCCTAACCCTAACCCGAACCCGAACCCTAACCCTAACCCTAACTCTAACCCTAACCTAACCCTAACCCGAACCCTACCCCTAACCCTAACCCGAACCCTAACCCGAACCATAACCCGAACCCTAACCCTAACCCTAACCCTAACCCTAACCCAATCCCTAACCCTAACCCGAACACTAACCCGAACCCTAACCCTAACCCTAACCCTAACCCTAACCTTAACCCTAACACTAAACCTAACCCTAATCCGAACCCTAACCCTAAATCTAACCCTAACCCTAACCCGAACCCTAAACCGAACCCTAACCCTAACCCTAACCCGAACCCGAACCCTAACCCTAACCCGATCCCGAAACCTAACCCGAACCCGAACCCTAAACCGAACCCTAACCCTAACCCTAACCCGAACCCTAACCCTAACCCGAACCCAAACCGAACCCTAACCCGTACCCTAACCAGAACCCTAACACGAACCCTAAACCGAACCCTAACCCGAATCCTAACCCTAAACCTAACCCGAACCCTAACCCTAAACCTAACACTAACCCTAACCCCAAACCCTAACCCGAACCCTAACCCTAACCCTAACCATATCCCGAACCCTAACCCTAACCCTAAACCGAACCCTAACCCCTAACGCGAACCCGAACACCAACCCTAACCCGAACCCGAACCCTAACCCTACCCCGAACCCGAACCCAAACCATAACCCTAACCCTAACTCGAACCTTAACCCTAACCCTAACCCTAACCCGAACCCGAAACCTAACCCTAACCCGAACCCTAACCCTAACCCTAACCCTAACCCGAACCCTAACCCGAACCTTAACCCTAACCCTAACCCGAACCCTAAAATTAACCCTAACCCTAACCCTAACCCAAACCCTAACCCTAACCCTAAACAGAAACCTAACCCTAACCCTAAACCGAACCCGAACCCTAGGCCCTTACCCGAACCCTAACCCTAACCCGAACCCTAACCCGAACCCTAACCCTAACCCTAACCCAAACCCGAACCCGAAACCTAACCCTAACCCGAACTCTAACCCTAACCCTAACGCTAACCCGAACCCTAAACCGAACCCTAACCCTAACCCTAACTCGAACCCTAAAACTAATCCTAACCCTAACCCTAACCCAAACCCTAAACCTAACCCTAAACAGAACCCTAACCCTAACCCGAACCCGAACCCCAACCCTAGGCCCTTACCTGAATCCTAACCCTAACCCGAACCCTAACCCGAACCCTAACCCTAACCCTAACCCGAACCCGAACCTGAACCCTAACCCTAACCCTAACCCTAACCCGAACCCTAACCCGAACCCTAACCCAAACCCAAAACCTAACCCTAACCCGAACCCGAACCCTAACCCTAACCCTAACCCTAACCCTAACCCGAACCCTAACCGAACCCTAACCCTAACCATAACCCGAACCCTAACCTCTAACCCGAACCTGAACCCGAACCCTAACGCGAACCCTAACCCTAACCCTTAACGTAACCTGAACCCTAACCCTAACCCTAACCCTAATCCGAACCCTAAACCTAACCCTAAACCTAACCCTAACCCTAACCCCTAACCCTAACCCGAACCCTAACCCTAACCCTAACCCTAACCCTAACCTGAACACTAACCCCTAACCCTTACCCGAACCCGAACCCTAACCCGAACCCGAACCCGAACCCGAACCCGAACCCTAACCGAACCCTAACCCTAACCATAACCCGAACCCTAACCTCTAACCCGAACCTGAACACGAAACCCAACCCGAACCCGAACCCTAACCCTACCCCGAACTCGAACCCAAACCATAACACCTACCCTAACGCGAACCCTAACCCTAACCCTTAACGTAACCTGAACCCTAACCCTAACCCTAACCCTAACCCGAACCCTAACCCTAACCCTAAACCTAACCCTAACCCTAACC
>JAVLSZ010000057.1:620000-622500 GCA_032313775.1 Urocyon cinereoargenteus
ACCCTAACCCTAACGCGAACCCTAACCCTAACCCTAATCCAAACCATAACTCGAACCCTAACCCTAACCCTAACCCTAACCCTAAACCGAACCCTAACCCTAACCCTAACCCGAACCCTAACCCCTAACCCTTACCGGAACCCTAACCCTAACTCGAACCCTAACCCTAACCGTAACCCGAACACTAACCCTAACCCTAACCCTAACCCGAACCCTAACCCTAACCCGAACCCTAACCCTAACCCTAACCCGTACCCTAACCCGAACCCTAACCCTAACCCGAACCCTAACCCTAACCGTAACCCGAACCCTAACCCTAACCCTAACCCGAACCCTAACCCTAACCATAACCCGAACCCTAACCTCTAACCCGAACCCGAACCCGAACCCGAACCCGAACCCATACCCTAACCATACCCCGAACCCGAACCCAAACCATAACACTAACCCTAACGGGAAACCTAACACTAAACCTAACCCTAACCCTAACCGTAACCCGAACCCTAACCCTAACCCTAATCCTAACCCTAAACCTAACCCGAACCCTAACCCTAACCCTAAACCTAAACCTAACCCGAACCCTAACCCTAACCCTAACCCTAAACCTAACACGAAACCTAACCCTAACCCTAACCCAAACCCTAACCCTAACCCTAACCCTAACCCTAACCCGAACCCTAAACTTAACCCTAAACTGAACCCGAACCCTAACCCTAACCCGAACCCTAACCCGAACCCTAACCCTAACCCTAACCCGAAACCTAACCCTAACCCGAACCCTAACCCGAACCCTAAACCTAACCCTAAACCGAACCATAACCCGAACCCTAACCCTAACCCTAACACGAACCCTAACCCTAACCCTAACCCGAATCCTAACCCTAACCCTAACCCAAACCCTAACCCGAACCCTAACCCTAACCCTAACCCTAACCCCTAACCCTAACCCTAACACTAACCCTAACCCTAAAACCTAACCCTAACCCGAACCCTAAACCTAACCCTAACCCTAACCCTAACCCTAACCCGAACCCTAACCCTAAACCTAACACTAACCCTAACCCTAACCCTAACCCTAACCCTAACACGAACCCTAACCCTAACCCTAACCCTAACCCCAAACCCTAACCCCAACCCTAACCCTAACCCGAACCCTAACCCGAACCCTAACCCGAACCCTAACCCTAACCCGAACCCTAACCCTAAACCTAACCCTAACCCTAACCCTAACCCTAACCCTAACCCGAACCCTAACCCGAACCCTAACCCTAACCCTAACCCTAAACCTAACCCTAACCCGAACCCTAAACCTAACCCGAACCCGAACCCGAACCCTAACCCGAATCCTAACCCTAACCCTAACCCGAACCCTAACCCTAACCCAAACCCGAACCCTAAACCTATCCCGAACCCTAACCCGAACCCTAACCCTAACCCTAACCCTAACCCGTACCCTAACCCTAACCAGTACCCGAACCCGTAACTTAAACCTAAGGCTAACCCTAACCCTAACCCCTAACCCCTAACCCTAACCCTAACCCTTACCCTAACCCTAACCCGTACCCTAACCCTAACCCTAACCCTATCCCTAACACTAACCCGTACCCTAACCCTAACCCATACCCTAAACCTAACCCTAACCCTAACCGTAACCCGTACGCTAACCCTAACTCTAACCCTAACCCTAACCCGTACCCTAACCCTAACCCGTACCATAACCCTAACCCTAACCCTAACCCCTAACCCTAACCCTAACCCGTACCCTAACCCTAACCCTAACCGTACCCTAACCCTAACCCGTTCCCTAACCCTACCCTAACCCTAACCCTAACCCGTACCCTAAACCTAACCCGTACCCTAACCCTAACCCTTACCCTAAACCTAACCCGTAACCTAACCCTAACACGTACCCTAACCCTAAACCTAACCCTAACCCTAACCGTAACCCGAACCCTAACCCTAACCCTAACCCTAACCCGAACCCGAAACCTAACCCTAACCCGAACCCTAACCCTAACCCTAACCCTAACCCGAACCCTAACCCGAACCTTAACCCTAACCCTAACCCGAACCCTAAAATTAACCCTAACCCTAACCCTAACCCAAACCCTAACCCTAACCCTAAACAGAAACCTAACCCTAACCCTAACACGAACCCGAACCCTAGGCCCTTACCCGAACCCTAACCCTAACCCGAACCCTAACCCGAACCCTAACCCTAACCCTAACCCAAACCCGAACCCGAAACCTAACCCTAAACCGAACCCTAACCCTAACCCTAACGCTAACCCGAACCCTAAACCGAACCCTAACCCTAACCCTAACTCGAACCCTAAAACTAATCCTAATCCTAACCCTAACCCAAACCCTAAACCTAACCCTAAACAGAACCCTAACCCTAACCCGAACCCGAACCCGAACCCTAGGCCCTTACCTGAATCCTAACCCTAACCCGAACCCTAACCCGAACCCTAACCCTAACCCTAACCCGAACCCGAAC
>JAVLSZ010000057.1:625000-635000 GCA_032313775.1 Urocyon cinereoargenteus
ACCCGAACCCTAAACCTAACCCTAAACCGAACCATAACCCGAACCCTAACCCTAACCCTAACACGAACCCTAACCCTAAACCTAACCAGAACCCTAACCCTAACCCTAACCCAAACCCTAACCCGAACCCTAACCCTAACCCTAACCCTAACCCTAACCCCTAACCCTAACCCTAACACTAACCCTAACCCTAAAACCTAACCCTAACCCGAACCCTAACCCTAACCCTAACCCTAAACCTAACACGAAACCTAACCCTAACCCTAACCCAAACCCTAACCCTAACCCGAACCCTAACCCTAACCCTAACCCTAACCCGAACCCTAACCTTAACCCTAAACTGAACCCGAACCCTAACCCTAACCCGAACCCTAACCCGAACCCTAACCCTAACCCGAACCCTAACCCTAACCCTAACCCAAACCCTAACCCGAACCCTAACCCTAACCCTAACCCCTAACCCTAACCCTAACACTAACCCTAACCCTAAAACCTAACCCTAACCCGAACCCTAACCCTAACCCTAACCCTAACCCTAACCCGAACCCTAACTCTAACCCTAAACCTAAACCTAACCCGAACCCTAACCCTAACCCTAACCCTAAACCTAACACGAAACCTAACCCTAACCCTAACCCAAACCCTAAACCTAACCCGAACCCTAACCCTAACCCTAACCCTAACCCGAACCCAAACCATAACCCTAACCCTAACGCGAACCCTAACCCTAACCCTAATCCAAACCATAACTCGAACCCTAACCCTAACCCTAACCCTAACCCTAAACCGAACCCTAACCCTAACCCTAACCCGAACCCTAACCCCTAACCCTTACCGGAACCCTAACCCTAACTCGAACCCTAACCCTAACCGTAACCCGAACACTAACCCTAACCCTAACCCTAACCCGAACCCTAACCCTAACCCGAACCCTAACCCTAACCCTAACCCGTACCCTAACCCGAACCCTAACCCTAACCCGAACCCTAACCCTAACCGTAACCCGAACCCTAACCCTAACCCTAACCCGAACCCTAACCCTAACCATAACCCGAACCCTAACCTCTAACCCGAACCCGAACCCGAACCCGAACCCATACCCTAACCATACCCCGAACCCGAACCCAAATCATAACACTAACCCTAACGGGAAACCTAACACTAAACCTAACCCTAACCCTAACCGTAACCCGAACCCTAACCCTAACCCTAATCCTAACCCTAAACCTAACCCGAACCCTAACCCTAACCCTAAACCTAAACCTAACCCGAACCCTAACCCTAACCCTAACCCTAACCCTAAACCTAACACGAAACCTAACCCTAACCCTAACCCAAACCCTAACCCTAACCCTAACCCTAACCCTAACCCGAACCCTAACCTTAACCCTAAACTGAACCCGAACCCTAACCCTAACCCGAACCCTAACCCGAACCCTAACCCTAACCCTAACCCGAAACCTAACCCTAACCCGAACCCTAACCCGAACCCTAAACCTAACCCTAAACCGAACCATAACCCGAACCCTAACCCTAACCCTAACACGAACCCTAACCCTAACCCTAACCCGAATCCTAACCCTAACCCTAACCCAAACCCTAACCCGAACCCTAACCCTAACCCTAACCCTAACCCTAACCCTAACCCTAACACGAACCCTAACCCTAACCCGAACCCTAACCCGAACCCTAACCCTAACCCTAACCCTAACCCGTACCCTAACCCTAACCAGTACCCGAACCCGTAACTTAAACCTAAGGCTAACCCTAACCCTAACCCCTAACCCCTAACCCTAACCCTAACCCTTACCCTAACCCTAACCCGTACCCTAACCCTAACCCTAACCCTATCCCTAACACTAACCCGTACCCTAACCCTAACCCGTACCCTAAACCTAACCCTAACCCTAACCCTAACCCGTACGCTAACCCTAACTCTAACCCTAACCCTAACCCGTACCCTAACCCTAACCCGTACCATAACCCTAACCCTAACCCTAACCCCTAACCCTAACCCTAACCCGTACCCTAACCCTAACCCTAACCGTACCCTAACCCTAACCCGTTCCCTAACCCTACCCTAACCCTAACCCTAACCCGTACCCTAAACCTAACCCGTACCCTAACCCTAACCCTTACCCTAAACCTAACCCGTAACCTAACCCTAACACGTACCCTAACCCTAAACCTAACCCTAACCCTAACCGTAACCCGAACCCTAACCCTAACCCTAACCCTAACCCGAACCCGAAACCTAACCCTAACCCGAACCCTAACCCT
Organism: Urocyon cinereoargenteus; assembly: GCA_032313775.1. Taxonomy (NCBI): domain Eukaryota; kingdom Metazoa; phylum Chordata; class Mammalia; order Carnivora; family Canidae; genus Urocyon; species Urocyon cinereoargenteus. The sequence goes on from JAVLSZ010000057.1 coordinate 627,281, forward strand.
AACCCTAACCCTAACCCGAACCCTAACCCGAACCTTAACCCTAACCCTAACCCGAACCCTAAAATTAACCCTAACCCTAACCCTAACCCAAACCCTAACCCTAACCCTAAACAGAAACCTAACCCTAACCCTAACACGAACCCGAACCCTAGGCCCTTACCCGAACCCTAACCCTAACCCGAACCCTAACCCGAACCCTAACCCTAACCCTAACCCAAACCCGAACCCGAAACCTAACCCTAAACCGAACCCTAACCCTAACCCTAACGCTAACCCGAACCCTAAACCGAACCCTAACCCTAACCCTAACTCGAACCCTAAAACTAATCCTAATCCTAACCCAAACCCTAAACCTAACCCTAAACAGAACCCTAACCCTAACCCGAACCCGAACCCGAACCCTAGGCCCTTACCTGAATCCTAACCCTAACCCGAACCCTAACCCGAACCCTAACCCTAACCCTAACCCGAACCCGAACCTGAACCCTAACCCTAACCCTAAACCTAACCCTAACCCTAACACTAAACCTAACCCTAATCCGAACCCTAACCCTAAATCTAAACCTAACCCTAACCCGAACCCTAAACCGAACCCTAACCCTAACCCTAACCCTAACCCTAACCCGAACCCGAACCCTAACCCTAACCCGATCCCGAACCCTAACCCGAACCCGAACCCTAAACCGAACCCTAAACCTAACCCTAACCCGAACCCTAACCCTAACCCGAACCCAAACCCAACCCTAACCCGAACCCTAACCAGAACCCTAACACGAACCCTAAACCGAACCCTAACCTGAATCCTAACCCTAAACCTAACCCGAACCCTAACCCTAAACCTAACACTAACCCTAACCCCAAACCCTAACCCGAACCCTAACCCTAACCCTAACCATATCCCGAACCCTAACCCTAACCCTAACCCGAACCCTAACCCCTAACGCGAACCCGAACACCAACCCTAACCCGAACCCGAACCCTAACCCTACCCCGAACCCGAACCCAAACCATAACCCTAACCCTAACTCGAACCCTAACCCTAACCCTAATCCTAACCCTAACCCGAACCCTAACCCTAACCCTAACCCTAACCCTAAACCGAACCCTAACCCTAACCCTAACCCGAACCCTAACTCCTAACCCTTACCCGAACCCTAACCCTAACTCGAACCCTAACCCTAACCGTAACCCGAACACTAACCCTAACCCTAACCCTAACCCGAACCCTAACCCTAACCCGAACCCTAACCCTAACCCTAACCCGTACCCTAACCCGAACCCTAACCCTAACCCGAACCATAAACCTAACTGTAACCCGAACCCTAACCCTAACCGAAACCCGAACCCTAACCCTAAACATAACCCGAACCCTAACCTCTAACCCGAACCCGAACCCGAACCCGAACCCGAACCCATACGCTAACCCTACCCTGAACCCGAACCCAAACCATAACACTAACCCTAACGCGAAACCTAACCCTAAACCTAACCCTAACCCTAACCGTAACCCGAACCCTAACCCTAACCCTAACCCTAACCCTAAACCTAACCCGAACCCTAACCCTAACCCTAAACCTAAACCTAACCCGAACCCTAACCCTAACCCTAACCCTAAACCTAACACGAAACCTAACCCTAACCCTAACCCAAACCCTAACCCTAACCCGAACCCTAACCCTAACCCTAACCCTAACCCGAACCCTAACCTTAACCCTAAACTGAACCCGAACCCTAACCCTAACCCGAACCCTAACCCGAACCCTAACCCTAACCCTAACCCGAAACCTAACCCTAACCCGAACCCTAACCCGAACCCTAAACCTAACCCTAAACCGAACCATAACCCGAACCCTAACCCTAACCCTAACACGAACCCTAACCCTAAACCTAACCAGAACCCTAACCCTAACCCTAACCCAAACCCTAACCCGAACCCTAACCCTAACCCTAACCCTAACCCTAACCCCTAACCCTAACCCTAACACTAACCCTAACCCTAAAACCTAACCCTAACCCGAACCCTAACCCTAACCCTAACCCTAACCCTAACCCGAACCCTAACCCTAACCCTAAACCTAAACCTAACCCGAAACCTAACCATAACCCTAACCCTAAACCTAAAACGAAACCTAACCCTAACCCTAACCCAAACCCTAAACCTAACCCGAACCCTAACCCTAACCCTAACCCTAACCCGAACCCTAACCTTAACCCTAAACTGAACCCGAACCCTAACCCTAACCCGAACCCTAACCCGAACCCTAACCCTAACCCTAACCCGAACCCTAACCCTAACCCTAAACCTAAACCTAACCCGAACCCTAACCCTAACCCTAACCCTAAACCTAACACGAAACCTAACCCTAATCCTAACCCAAACGCTAAACCTAACCCGAACCCTAACCCTAACCCTAACCCTAACCCGAACCCTAACCTTAACCCTAAACTAAACACGAACCCTAACCCTAACCCGAACCCTAACCCGAAACCTAACCCTAACCCTAACCCGAAACCTAACCCTAACCCGAACCCTAACCCGAACCCTAAACCTAACCCTAAACCGAACCATAACCCAAACCCTAATCCTAACCCTAACACGAACACTAACCCTAACCCTAAACCTAACACTAACCCTAACCCTAACCCTAACCCTAAAACGAACCCTAACCCTAACCCTAAACCTAACCCTAACCCGAACCCTAACCCTAACCCTAACCCTAACCCTAACCCTAACCACAAACCCTAACCCCAACTCTAACCCTAACCCGAACCCTAACCCTAACCCTAACCCGAACCCTAACCCTAACCCGAACCCTAACCCTAACCCGAACCCTAACCCTAAACCTAACCCTAACCCTAACCCTAACCCTAACCCTAACCCGAACCCTAACCCGAACCCTAACCCTAACCCTAACCCTAAACCTAACCCTAACCCGAACCCTAATCATAACCCGAACCCGAACCCGAACCCTAACCCGAATCCTAACCCTAAACCTAACCCGAACCCTAACCCTAACCCAAACCCGAACACTAACACTAACCCGAACCCTAACCCGAACTCTAACCCTAACCCTAACCCTAAAACGTACCCTAACCCTAACCAGTACCCGAACCCATACCTTAACCCTAAGCCTAACCCTAACCCTCACCCCTAACCCCTAAACCTAACCCTAACCCTTACCCTAACCCTAACCGGTACCCTAACCCTAACCTTAACCCTATTCCTAACACTAACCGTACCCTAACCCTAACCCGTACCCTAAACCTAACCCTAACCCTAACCCTAACCCGAACGCTAACCCTAACTCTAACCCTAACCCTAACCCGTACCCTAACCCTAACCCGTACCCTAACCCTAACCCCTAACCCTAACCCTAACCCGTACCCTAACCCTAACCCTAACCGTACCCTAACCCTAACCAGTTCCCTAACCCTACCCTAACCCGTACCCTAACCCGTACCCTAAACCTAACCCGTACCCTAACCCTAACCCTTACCCTAAACCTAACCCGTAACCTAACCCTAACACGTACCCTAACCCTAAACCTAACCCTAACCCTAACCGTAACCAGAACCCTAACCCTAACCCTAACCCTAACCCAAACCCGAAACCTAACCCTAACCCGAACCCTAACCCTAACCCTAACCCTAACCCGAACCCTAACCCGAACCTTAACGCTAACCCTAACCCGAACCCTAAACTTAACCCTAACCCTAACCCTAACCCAAACCCTAACCCTAACCCTAAACAGAAACCTAACCCTAACCCTAACCCGAACCCGAACCCTAGGCCCTTACCCGAACCCTAACCCTAACCCGAACCCTAACCCGAACCCTAAACCTAACCCTAAACCGAACCATAACCCGAACCCTAACCCTAACCCTAACACGAACCCTAACCCTAACCCTAAACCTAACACTAACCCTAACCCTAACACTAACACTAACCCTAACACGAACCCTAACCCTAACCCTAAACCTAACCCTAACCCGAACCCTAACCCTAACCCTAACCCTAACCCTAACCCTAACCACAAACCCTAACCCCAACCCTAACCCTAACCCGAACCCTAACCCTAACCCTAACCCGAACCCTAACCCTAACCCGAACCCTAACCCTAACCCGAACCCTAACCCTAAACCTAACCCTAACCCTAACCCTAACCCTAACCCTAACCCGAACCCTAACCCGAACACTAACCCTAACCCTAACCCTAAACCTAACCCTAACCCGAACCCTAACCCAAACCCGAACCCGAACCCGAACCCAAACCCGAACCCTAACACTAACCCGAACCCTAACCCGAACCCTAACCCTAACCCTAACCCTAACCCGTACCCTAACCCTAACCAGTACCCGAACCCGTACCTTAACCCTAAGCCTAACCCTAACCCTAACCCCTAACCCCTAACCCTAACCCTAACCCTTACCCTAACCCTAACCCGTACCCTAACCCTAACCTTAACCCTATCCCTAACACTAACCGTACCCTAACCCTAACCCGTACCCTAAACCTAACCCTAACCCTAACCCTAACCCGTACGCTAACCCTAACCTAACCCTAACCCTAACCCGTAACCTAACCCTAACCCGTACCCTAACCCTAACCCTAACCCTAACCCTAACCCCTAACCCTAACCCTAACCCGTACCCTAACCCTAACCCTAACCGTACCCTAACCCTAACCAGTTTCCTAACCCTACCCTAACCCTAACCCTAACCCGTACCCTAAACCTAACCCGTACCCTAAACCTAACCCTTACCCTAAACCTAACCCGTAACCTAACCCTAACACGTACCCTAACCGTAAACCTAACCCTAACCCTAACCGTAACCCGAACCCTAACCCTAACCCTAACCCTAACCCAAACCCGAAACCTAACCCTAACCCGAACTCTAACCCTAACCCTAACCCTAACCCGAACCCTAACCCGAACCCGAAACCTAACCCTAACCCGAACCCTACCCTAACCCTAACGCTAAACCGAAACCTAACCCGAACCCTAACCCTAACCCTAACTCGAACCCTAAAACTAACCCTAACCCTAACCCTAACCCAAACCCTAAACCTAACACTAAACAGAACCCTAACCCTAACTCGAACCCGAACCCGAACCCTAGGCCCTTACCTGAATCCTAACCCTAACCCGAACCCTAACCCGAACCCTAACCCAAACCCAAAACCTAACCCTAACCCGAACCCGAAACCTAACCCTAACCCTAACCCTAACCCTAACCCGAACCCTAACCGAACCCTAACCCTAACCATAACCCGAACCCTAAACTCTAATCCGAACCTGAACCCGAACCCTAACCCGAACCCGAACCCTAACCCTACCCCGAACCCGAACCCAAACCATAACACTAACCCTAACGCGAACCCTAACCCTAACCCTTAACGTAACCTGAACCCGAACCCTAACCCGAAACCTAACCCTAACCCTAACCCTAACACGAACCCGAAACCTAACCCTAACCCGAACCCTAACCCTAACCCTAACGCTAACCCGAACCCTAACCCGAACCCTAACACTAACCCTAACTCGAACCCTAAAACTAACCCTAATCCTAACCCTAACCCAAACCCTAAACCTAACCCTAAACAGAACCCTAACTCTAACCCGAACCCGAACACGAACCCTAGGCCCTTCCCTGAATCCTAACCCTAACCCGAACCCTAACCCGAACCCTAACCCTAACCCTAACCCCGAACCCGAACCTGAACCCTAACCCTAACCCTAACCCTAACCCGAACCCTAACCCGAACACTAACCCAAACCCAAAACCTAACCCTAACCCGAAACCGAACCCTAACCCTAACCCTAACCCTAACCCGAACCCTAACCGAACCCTAACCCTAACCATAACCCGAACCCTAATCTCTAACCCGAACCTGAACCCGAACCCTAACCCGAACCCGAACCCTAACCCTACCCCGAACCCGAACACAAACCATAACACTAACCCTAACGCGAACCCTAACCCTAACCCTTAACGTAACCTGAACCCTAACCCTAACCCTAACCCTAACCCGAACCTTAACCCTAACCCTAAACCTAACCCTAACCCTAACCCCTAACCCTAACCCGAACCCTAACCCTAACCCTAACCCTAACCCTAACCCTAACCCGAACCCTAACACTAACCCTAACCCGAACCCTAACCCGAACCCTAACCCTAACCCGAACCCTAACCCTAAACCTAACCCTAACCCTAACCCTAACCCTAACCCTAACCCTAACCCGAACCCTAACCCGAACCCTAACCCTAACCCTAACCCTAAACCTAACCCTAACCCGAACCCTAACCATAACCCGAACCCGAACCCGAACCCTAACCCGAATCCTAACCCTAAACCTAACCCGAACCCTAACACTAACCCAAACCCGAACACTAACCCTAACCCGAACCCTAACCCGAACTCTAACCCTAACCCTAACCCTAACCCGTACCCTAACCCTAACCAGTACCCGAACCCGTACCTTACCCCTAAGCCTAACCCTAACCCTAACCCCTAACCCCTAACCCTAACCCTAACCCTTACCCTAACCCTAACCGGTACCCTAACCCTAACCTTAACCCTATTCCTAACACTAACCGTACCCTAACCCTAACCCGTACCCTAAACCTAACCCTAACCCTAACCCTAACCCGAACGCTAACCCTAACTCTAACCCTAAACCTAACCCGTACCCTAACCCTAACCCGTACCCTAACCCTAACCCTAACCCTAACCCTAACCCCTAACCCTAACCCTAACCCGTACCCTAACCCTAACCCTAACCGTACCCTAACCCTAACCAGTTCCCTAACCCTACCCTAACCCGTACCCTAACCCGTACCCTAAACCTAACCCGTACCCTAACCCTAACCCTTACCCTAAACCTAACCCGTAACCTAACCCTAACACGTACCCTAACCCTAACCCTAACCCTAACCCTAACCCTAACCCGAACCCTAACACTAACCCTAACCCGAACCCTAACCCGAACCCTAACCCTAACCCGAACCCTAACCCTAAACCTAACCCTAACCCTAACCCTAACCCTAACCCTAACCCGAACCCTAACCCGAACCCTAACCCTAACCCTAACCCTAAACCTAACCCTAACCCGAACCCTAACCATAACCCGAACCCGAACCCGAACCCTAACCCGAATCCTAACCCTAAACCTAACCCGAACCCTAACCCTAAACCAAACCCGAACACTAACCCTAACCCGAACCCTAACCCGAACTCTAACCCTAACCCTAACCCTAACCCGTACCATAACCCTAACCAGTACCCGAACCCGTACCTTAACCCTAAGCCTAACCCTAACCCTAACCCCTAACCCCTAACCCTAACCCTAACCCTTACCCTAACCCTAACCGGTACCCTAACCCTAACCTTAACCCTATTCCTAACACTAACCGTACCCTAACCCTAACCCGTACCCTAAACCTAACCCTAACCCTAACCCTAACCCGAACGCTAACCCTAACTCTAACCCTAACCCTAACCCGTACCCTAACACTAACCCGTACCCTAACCCTAACCCTAACCCTAACCCTAACCCCTAACCCTAACCCTAACCCGTACCCTAACCCTAACCCTAACCGTACCCTAACCCTAACCAGTTCCCTAACCCTACCCTAACCCGTACCCTAACCCGTACCCTAAACCTAACCCGTACCCTAACCCTAACCCTTACCCTAAACCTAACCCATAACCTAACC
>JAVLSZ010000057.1:642500-645000 GCA_032313775.1 Urocyon cinereoargenteus
CCCTAACCCGAACCCTAACCCAAACCCAAAACCTAACCCTAACCCGAACCCGAAACCTAACCCTAACCCTAACCCTAACCCTAACCCGAACCCTAACCGAACCCTAACCCTAACCATAACCCGAACCCTAAACTCTAATCCGAACCTGAACCCGAACCCTAACCCGAACCCGAACCCTAACCCTACCCCGAACCCGAACCCAAACCATAACACTAACCCTAACGCGAACCCTAACCCTAACCCTTAACGTAACCTGAACCCGAACCCTAACCCGAAACCTAACCCTAACCCTAACCCTAACACGAACCCGAAACCTAACCCTAACCCGAACCCTAACCCTAACCCTAACGCTAACCCGAACCCTAACCCGAACCCTAACCCTAACCCTAACTCGAACCCTAAAACTAACCCTAACCCTAACCCTAACCCAAACCCTAAACCTAACCCTAAACAGAACCCTAACTCTAACCCGAACCCGAACACGAACCCTAGGCCCTTCCCTGAATCCTAACCCTAACCCGAACCCTAACCCGAACCCTAACCCTAACCCTAACCCCGAACCCGAACCTGAACCCTAACCCTAACCCTAACCCTAACCCGAACCCTAACCCGAACACTAACCCAAACCCAAAACCTAACCCTAACCCGAACCCGAACCCTAACCCTAACCCTAACCCTAACCCGAACCCTAACCGAACCCTAACCCTAACCATAACCCGAACCCTAATCTCTAACCCGAACCTGAACCCGAACCCTAACCCGAACCCGAACCCTAACCCTACCCCGAACCCGAACACAAACCATAACACTAACCCTAACGCGAACCCTAACCCTAACCCTTAACGTAACCTGAACCCTAACCCTAACCCTAACCCTAACCCGAACCTTAACCCTAACCCTAAACCTAACCCTAACCCTACCCCTAACCCTAACCCGAACCCTAACCCTAACCCTAACCCTAACCCTAACCCTAACCCGAACCCTAACACTAACCCTAACCCGAACCCTAACCCGAACCCTAACCCTAACCCGAACCCTAACCCTAAACCTAACCCTAACCCTAACCCTAACCCTAACCCTAACCCGAACCCTAACCCGAACCCTAACCCTAACCCTAACCCTAAACCTAACCCTAACCCGAACCCTAACCATAACCCGAACCCGAACCCGAACCCTAACCCGAATCCTAACCCTAAACCTAACCCGAACCCTAACACTAACCCAAACCCGAACACTAACCCTAACCCGAACCCTAACCCGAACTCTAACCCTAACCCTAACCCTAACCCGTACCCTAACCCTAACCAGTACCCGAACCCGTACCTTAACCCTAAGCCTAACCCTAACCCTAACCCCTAACCCCTAACCCTAACCCTAACCCTTACCCTAACCCTAACCGGTACCCTAACCCTAACCTTAACCCTATTCCTAACACTAACCGTACCCTAACCCTAACCCGTACGCTAAACCTAACCCTAACCCTAACACTAACCCGAACGCTAACCCTAACTCTAACCCTAACCCTAACCCGTACCCTAACCCTAACCCGTACCCTAACCCTAACCCTAACCCTAACCCTAACCCTAACCCCTAACCCTAACCCTAACCCGTACCCTAACCCTAACCCTAACCGTACCCTAACCCTAACCAGTTCCCTAACCCTACCCTAACCCGTACCCTAACCCGTACCCTAAACCTAACCCGTACCCTAACCCTAACCCTTACCCTAAACCTAACCCGTAACCTAACCCTAACACGTACCCTAACCCTAACCCTAACCCTAACCCTAACCCTAACCCGAACCCTAACACTAACCCTAACCCGAACCCTAACCCGAACCCTAACCCTAACCCGAACCCTAACCCTAAACCTAACCCTAACCCTAACCCTAACCCTAACCCTAACCCGAACCCTAACCCGAACCCTAACCCTAACCCTAACCCTAAACCTAACCCTAACCCGAACCCTAACCATAACCCGAACCCGAACCCGAACCCTAACCCGAATCCTAACCCTAAACCTAACCCGAACCCTAACCCTAAACCAAACCCGAACACTAACCCTAACCCGAACCCTAACCCGAACTCTAACCCTAACCCTAACCCTAACCCGTACCATAACCCTAACCAGTACCCGAACCCGTACCTTAACCCTAAGCCTAACCCTAACCCTAACCCCTAACCCCTAACCCTAACCCTAACCCTTACCCTAACCCTAACCGGTACCCTAACCCTAACCTTAACCCTATTCCTAACACTAACCGTACCCTAACCCTAACCCGTACCCTAAACCTAACCCTAACCCTAACCCTAACCCGAACGCTAACCCTAACTCTAACCCTAACCCTAACCCGTACCCTAACACTAACCCGTACCCTAACCCTAACCCTAACCCTAACCCTAACACCTAACCCTAACCCTAACCCGTACCCTAACCCTAACCCTAACCGTACCCTAACCCTAACCAGTTCCCTAACCCTACCCTAACCCGTACCCTAACC
>JAVLSZ010000057.1:650000-655000 GCA_032313775.1 Urocyon cinereoargenteus
AACCCTAACCATAACCCGAACCCTAACCTCTAACCCGAAACTGAACCCGAACCCTAACGCGAACCCTAACCCTAACCCTTAACGTAACCTGAACCCTAACCCTAACCCTAACCCTAACCCTAACCCGAACCCTAAACCTAACCCTAAACCTAACCCTAACCCTAACCCCTAACCCTAACCCGAACCCTAACCCTAATCCTAACCCTAACCCTAACCCGAACCCTAACCCTAACCCTAACCCGAACCCTAACCCGAACCCTAACCCTAACCCTAACCTGAACACTAACCCCTAAACCTTACCCGAACCCGAACCCTAACCCGAACCCGAACCCGAACCCGAACCCGAACCCTAACCGAACACTAACCCTAACCATAACCCGAACCCTAACCTCTAACCCGAACCTGAACACGAACCCCAACCCGAACCCGAACCCTAACCCTACCCCGAACTCGAACCCAAACCATAACACCTACCCTAACGCGAACCCTAACCCTAACCCTTAACGTAACCTGAACCCTAACCCTAACCCTAACCCTAACCCGAACCCTAACCCTAACCCTAAACCTAACCCTAACCCTAACCCCTAACCCTAACCCGAACCCTAACCCTAACCCTAACCCTAACCCTAACCCTAACCCTAAACCTAACCCTAACCCTAACCCCTAACCCTAACCCGAACCCTAACCCTAACCCTAACCCTAACCCTAACCCTAACCCTAACCCGAACCCTAACCCTAACCCTAACCCGAACCCTAACCCGAACCCTAACCCTAACCCTAACCTGAACACTAACCCCTAACCCTTACCCGAACCCGAACCCTAACCCGAACCCTAACCCTAACCCTAACCTGAACACTAACCCCTAACCCTTACCCGAACCCGAACCCTAACCCGAACCCTAACCCGAACCCTAACCCTAACCCTAACCTGAACACTAACCCCTAACCCTTACCCGAACCCGAACCCTAACCCGAACCCTAACCCTAACCCTAACCTGAACCCTAACCCTAACCCTAACCCTAACCCGAACCCTAACCCTAACCCTAAACCTAACCCTAACCCTAACCCCTAACCCTAACCCGAACCCTAACCCTAACCCTAACCCTAACCCTAACCCTAACCCTAACCCGAACCCTAACCCTAACCCGAACCCTAACCCGAACCCTAACCCTAACCCTAACCTGAACACTAACCCCTAACCCTTACCCGAACCCGAACCCTAACCCGAACCCGAACCCGAACCCGAACCCGAACCCTAAACCTAACCCTAACCCGAACCCTAAACCTAACCCTAACCCTAACCCGAACCCGAACCCTAACCCTAACCCTAACTCTAACCCTAAACCTAACCCTAACCCGAACCCTACCCCTAACCCTAACCCGAACCCTAACCCGAACCATAACCCGAACCCTAATCCTAACCCTAACCCTAACCCTAACCCAATCCCTAACCCTAACCCGAACCCTAACCCGAACCCTAACCCTAACCCTAAACCTAACCCTAACCCTAACACTAAACCTAACCCTAATCCGAACCCTAACCCTAAATCTAAACCTAACCCTAACCCGAACCCTAAACCGAACCCTAACCCTAACCCTAACCCTAACCCTAACCCTAACCCGAACCCGAACCCTAACCCTAACCCGATCCCGAACCCTAACCCGAACCCGAACCCTAAACCGAACCCTAACCCTAACCCTAACCCGAACCCTAACCCTAACCCGAACCCAAACCGAACCCTAACCCGAACCCTAACCAGAACCCTAACACGAACCCTAAACCGAACCCTAACCTGAATCCTAACCCTAAACCTAACCCGAACCCTAACCCTAAACCTAACACTAACCCTAACCCCAAACCCTAACCCGAACCCTAACCCTAAACCTAACCATATCCAGAACCCTAACCCTAACCCTAACCCGAACCTTAACCCCTAACGCGAACCCGAACACCAACCCTAATCCGAACCCGAACCCTAACCCTACCCCGAACCCGAACCCAAACCATAACCCTAACCCTAACTCGAACCCTAACCCTAACCCTAATCCTAACCCTAACCCGAACCCTAACCCTAACCCTAACCCTAACCCTAAACCGAAACCTAACCCTAACCCTAACCCGAACCCTAACCCCTAACCCTTACCCGAACCCTAACCCTAACTCGAACCCTAACCCTAACCGTAACCCGAACACTAACCCTAACCCTAACCCTAACCCGAACCCTAACCCTAACCCGAACCCTAACCCTAACCCTAACCCGTACCCTAACCCGAACCCTAACCCTAACCCGAACACTAAACCTAACCGTAACCCGAACCCTAACCCTAACCGTAACCCGAACCCTAACCCTAAACATAACCCGAACCCTAACCTCTAACCCGAACCCGAACCCGAACCCGAACCCGAACCCATACGCTAACCCTACCCCGAACCCGAACCCAAACCATAACACTAACCCTAACGCGAAACCTAACCCTAAACCTAACCCTAACCCTAACCGTAACCCGAACCCTAACCCTAACCCTAACCCTAACCCTAAACCTAACCCGAACCCTAACCCTAACCCTAAACCTAAACCTAACCCGAACCCTAACCCTAACCCTAAACCTAAACCTAACACGAAACCTAACCCTAACCCTAACCCAAACCCTAACCCTAACCCGAACCCTAACCCTAACCCTAACCCTAACCCGAACCCTAAACTTAACCCTAAACTGAACCCGAACCCTAACCCTAACCCGAACCCTAACCCGAACCCTAACCCTAACCCTAACCCGAAACCTAACCCTAACCCGAACCCTAACCCGAACCCTAAACCTAACCCTAAACCGAACCATAACCCGAACCCTAACCCTAACCCTAACACGAACCCTAACCCTAAACCTAACCCGAACCCTAACCCTAACCCTAACCCAAACCCTAACCCGAACCCTAACCCTAACCCTAACCCTAACCCCTAACCCTAACCCTAACACTAACCCTAACCCTAAAACCTAACCCTAACCCGAACCCTAACCCTAACCCTAACCCTAACCCGAACCCTAACCCTAACCCTAAACCTAAACCTAACCCGAACCCTAACCATAACCCTAACCCTAAACCTAACACGAAACCTAACCCTAACCCAAACCCGAACACTAACCCTAACCCGAACCCTAACCCGAACTCTAACCCTAACCCTAACCCTAACCCGTACCCTAACCCTAACCAGTACCCGAACCCGTACCTTAACCCTAAGCCTAACCCTAACCCTAACCCCTAACCCCTAACCCTAACCCTAACCCTTACCCTAACCCTAACCGGTACCCTAACCCTAACCTTAACCCTATTCCTAACACTAACCGTACCCTAACCCTAACCCGTACCCTAAACCTAACCCTAACCCTAACCCTAACCCGAACGCTAACCCTAACTCTAACCCTAACCCTAACCCGTACCCTAACCCTAACCCGTACCCTAACCCTAACTCTAACCCTAACCCTAACCCCTAACCCTAACCCTAACCCGTACCCTAACCCTAACCCTAACCGTACCCTAACCCTAACCAGTTCCCTAACCCTACCCTAACCCGTACCCTAACCCGTACCGTAAACCTAACCCGTACCCTAACCCTAACCCTTACCCTAAACCTAACCCGTAACCTAACCCTAACACGTACCCTAACCCTAAACCTAACCCTAACCCTAACCGTAACCCGAACCCTAACCCTAACCCTAACCCTAACCCAAACCCGAAACCTAACCCTAACCCGAACCCTAACCCTAACCCTAACCCTAACCCGAACCCTAACCCGATCCTTAACGCTAACCCTAACCCGAACCCTAAACTTAACCCTAACCCTAACCCTAACCCAAACCCTAACCCTAACCCTAAACAGAAACCTAACCCTAACCCTAACCCGAACCCGAACCCTAGGCCCTTACCCGAAACCTAACCCTAACCCGAACCCTAACCCGAACCCTAAACCTAACCCTAAACCGAACCATAACCCGAACCCTAACCCTAACCCTAACACGAACCCTAACCCTAACCCTAAACCTAACACTAACCCTAACCCTAACCCTAACCCTAACCCTAACCCTAACACGAACCCTAACCCTAACGCTAAACCTAACCCTAACCCGAACCCTAGCCCTAACCCTAACCCTAACCCTAACCCTCACCCTAACCACAAACCCTAACCCCAACCCTAACCCTAACCCGAACCCTAACCCTAACCCTAACCCGAACCCTAACCCTAACCCGAACCCTAACCCTAACCCGAACCCTAACCCTAAACCTAAACCTAACCCTAACCCTAACCCGAACCCTAACCCGAACCCTAACCCTAACCCTAACCCTAAACCTAACCCTAACCCGAACCCTAACCCAAACCCGAACCCGAACCCGAACCCTAACCCGAATCCTAACCCTAACCCTAACCCGAACCCTAACCCTAACCCAAACCCGAACCCTAACCCTAACCCGAACCCTAACCCGAACCCTAACCCTAACCCGAACTCTAACCCTAACCCTAACCCTAAACCGAACCCTAACCCGAACCCGAAACCTAACCCTAACCCGAACCCTACCCTAACCCTAACGCTAAACCGAAACCTAACCCGAACCCTAACCCTAACCCTAACCCTAACCCTAACCCTAACCCTAACCCTAACACTAACTCGAACCCTAAAACTAACCCTAACCCTAACCCTAACCCAAACCCTAAACCTAACACTAAACAGAACCCTAACCCTAACCCGAACCCGAACCCGAACCCTAGGCCCTTACCTGAATCCTAACCCTAACCCGAACCCTAACCCGGCCCCAACCCTAACCCTAACCCTAACCCTAACCCCGAACCCGAACCTGAACCCTAAACCTAACCCTAACCCTAACCCGAACCCTAACCCGAACCCTAACCCAAACCCAAAACCTAACCCTAACCCGAACCCGAAACCTAACCCTAACCCTAACCCTAACCCTAACCCGAACCCTAACCGAACCCTAACCCTAACC
>JAVLSZ010000057.1:662500-665000 GCA_032313775.1 Urocyon cinereoargenteus
CCGATCCCTAACCCTAGCCGTAACCTGAACCCTAACCCTAACCCTAACCCGAACCCAAACCCTAACCATAACCCGAACCCTAACCTCTAACCCGAACCCGAACCCGAACCCGAACCCGAACCCATACCCTAACCCTACCCCGAACCCGAACCCAAACCATAACACTAACCCTAACGCGAAACCTAACCCTAAACCTAACCCTAACCCTAACCGTAACCCGAACCCTAACCCTAACCCTAACCCTAACCCTAAACCTAAGCCGAACCCTAACCCTAACCCTAAACCTAAACCTAACCCGAACCCTAACCCTAACCCTAACAATAAACCTAACACGAAACCTAACCCTAACCCTAACCCAAACCCTAACCCTAACCCGAACCCTAACCCTAACCCTAACCCTAACCCGAACCCTAAACTTAACCTTAAACTGAACCCGAACCCTAACCCTAACCCGAACCCTAACCCGAACCCTAACCCTAACCCTAACCCGAAACCTAACCCTAACCCGAACCCTAACCCGAACCCTAAACCTAACGCTAAACCGAACCATAACCCGAAACCTAACCCTAACCCTAACACGAACCCTAACCCTAACCCTAACCCGAACCCTAACCCTAACCCTAACCCAAACCCTAACCCGAACCCTAACCCTAACCCTAACCCTAACCCCTAACCCTAACCCTATCACTAAACCTAACCCTAAAACCTAACCCTAACCCGAAACCTAAACCTAACCCTAAACCTAACCCTAACCCTAACCCGAACCCTAACCCTAAACCTAACACTAACCCTAACCCTAACCCTAACCCTAACCCTAACCCTAACACGAACCCTAACCCTAACCCTAAACCTAACCCTAACCCTAACCCTAACCCGTACGCTAACCCTAACTCTAACCCTAACCCTAACCCGTACCCTAACCCTAACCCGTACCCTAACCCTAACCCTAACCCTAACCCCTAACCCTAACCCTAACCCGTACCCTAACCCTAACCCTAACCGTACCCTAACCCTAACCCGTTCCCTAACCCTACCCTAACCCTAACCCTAACCCGTACCCTAAACCTAACCCGTACCCTAACCCTAACCCTTACCCTAAACCTAACCCGTAACCTAACCCTAACACGTACCCTAACCCTAAACCTAACCATAACCCTAACCGTAACCCGAACCCTAACCCTAACCCTAACCCTAACCCGAACCCGAAACCTAACCCTAACCCGAACCCTAACCCTAACCCTAACCCTAACCCGAAACCTAACCCGAACCTTAACCCTAACCCTAACCCGAACCGTAAACTTAACCCTAACCTTAACCATAACCCAAACCCTAACCCTAACCCTAAACAGAAACCTAACCCTAACCCTAACCCGAACCCGAACCCTAGGCCCTTACCCGAACCCTAACCCTAACCCGAACCCTAACCCGAACCCTAACCCTAACCCTAACCCAAACCCGAACCCGAAACCTAACCCTAACCCGAACCCTAACCCTAACCCTAACGCTAAACCGATCCCTAACCCGAACCCTAAACCTAACCCTAACTCGAACCCTAAAACTAACCCTAACCCTAACCCAAACCCTAAACCTAACCCTAAACAGAACCCTAACCCGAACCCGAACCCGATCCCAAACCCTAGGCCCTTATCTGAATCCTAACCCTAACCCGAAACCTAACCCGAACCCTAACCCTAACCCTAACCCGAACCCGAACCTGAACCCTAACCCTAACCCTAACCCTAACCCGAACCCTAACCCGAACCCTAACCCAAACCCAAAACCTAACCCTAACCCGAACCCGAACCCTAACCCTAACCCTAACCCTAACCCTAACCCGAACCCTAACCGAACCCTAACCCTAACCATAACCCGAACCCTAACCTCTAACCCGAACCTGAACCCGAACCCTAACCCGAACCCGAACCCTAACCCTACCCCGAACCCGAACCCAAACCATAACACTAACCCTAACGCGAACCCTAACCCTAACCCTTAACGTAACCTGAACCCTAACCCTAACCCTAAACCTAACCCGAACCCTAACCCTAACCCTAACCCTAACCCTAACCCTAACCCGAACCCTAACCCTACCCCTAAACCGAACCCTAACCCGAACCCTAACCCTAACCCTAACCTGAACACTAACCCCTAACCCTTACCCAAACCCGAACCCTAACCCGAACCCGAACCCGAACCCTAACCGAACCCTAACCCTAACCATAACCCGAACCCTAACCTCTAACCCGAACCTGAACCCGAACCCTAACCCGAACCCGAACCCTAACCCTACCCCGACCCGAACCCAAACCATAACACCTACCCTAACGCGAACCCTAACCCTAACCCTTAACGTAACCTGAACCCTAACCCTAACCCTAACCCTAACCCGAACCCTAACCCTAACCCTAAACCTAACCCTAACCCTAACCCCTAACCCTAACCCGAACTCTAACCCTAACCCTAACCCTAACCCTAACCCTAACCCGAACCCTAACCCTAA
>JAVLSZ010000057.1:667500-680000 GCA_032313775.1 Urocyon cinereoargenteus
AACCCTAACACGAATCCTAACCCTAACCCTAACCCGAACCCTAACCCTAACCCAAACCCGAACCCTAACCCTAACCCGAACCCTAACCCGAACCCTAACCCTAACCCTAACCCTAACCAGTACCCGAAACCATACCTTAACCCTAAGCCTAACCCTAACCCTAACCCCTAACCCCTAACCCTAACCCTAACCCTTACCCTAACCCTAACCCGTACCCTAAACCTAACCCTAACCCTATCCCTAACACTAACCCGTACCCTAACCCTAACCCGTACCCTAAACCTAACCCTAACCCTAACCCTAACCCTAACCCTAAACAGAACCCTAACCCTAAACCTAACCCGAACCCAAACCCTAGGCCCTTACCCGAAGCCTAACCCTAACCCGAACCCTAACCCGAACCCTAACCCTAACCCTAACCCTAACCCGAACCCGAAACCTAACCCTAACCCGAACCCTAACCCTAACCCTAACGCTAACCCGAACCCTAACCCGAACCCTAACCCTAACCCTAACTCGAACCCTAAAACTAACCCTAACCCTAACCCTAACCCAAACCCTAAACCTAACCCTAAACAGAACCCTAACACTAACCCGAATCCGAACCCGAACCCTAGGCCCTTACCTGAATCCTAACCCTAACCCGAACCCTAACCTGAACCCTAAACCTAACCCTAACCCCGAACCCGAACCCGAACCCTAACCCTAACCCTAACCCTAACCCTAACCCGAACCCTAACCCGAACCGTAACCCAAACCCAAAACCTAACCCTAACCCGAACCCTAACCGAACCCTAACCCTAACCATAACCAGAACCCGAACCCTAACCGAACCCTAACCCTAACCATAACCCAAACCCTAACCTCTAACCCGAACCTGAACCCGAACCCTAACCCGAACCTGAACCCTAACCCTACCCCGAACCCGAACCCAAACCATAACACTAACCCTAACGCGAACCCTAACCCTAACCCTTAACGTAACCTGAACCCTAACCCTAACCCTAACCCTAACCCGAACCCTAACCCTAACCCTAAACCTAACCCTAACCCCTAACACTAACCCGAACCCTAACCCTAACCCTAACCCTAACCCTAACCAGAACCCTAACCCTAACCCTAACCCGAACCCTAACCCGAACCCTAACCCTAACCCTAACCTGAACACTAACCCCTAACCCTTACACGAACCCGAACCCTAACCCGAACCCGAACCCGAACCCGAACCCTAAACCTAACCCTAACCCGAACCCTAAACCTAACCCTAACCCTAACCCGAACCCGAACCCTAACCCTAACCCTAACTCTAACCCTAAACCTAACCCTAACCCGAACCCTACCCCTAAACCTAACCCGAACCCTAACCCGAACCCTAACCCGAACCCTAACCCTAACCCTAAACCTAACCCTAACCCGAGCCCTAACCCTAACCCGAACCCTAACCCGAACCCTAACCCTTACCCTAACCCTAACCCTAACCCTAACACTAAACCTAACCTAATCCGAACCCTAACCCTAAATCTAACCCTAACCCTAACCCGAACCCTAAACCGAACCCTAACCCTAACCCTAACCCTAACCCGAAACCGAACCCTAACCCTAAACCGATCCCGAACCCTAACCCGAACCCGAACTTTAACCCGAACCCTAACCCTAAACCTAACCCGAACCCTAACCCTAACCCGAACCCAAACCGAACCCTAACCCGAACCCTAACCAGAACCCTAACACGAACCCTAAATCGAACCCTAACCCGAATCCTAACCCTAACCCTAACCCGAACCCTAACCCTAAACCTAACACTAACCCTAACCCCAAACCCTAACCCGAACCCTAACCCTAACCCTAACCATATCCCGAACCCTAACCCTAACCCTAACCCGAACCCTAACCCCTAACGCGAACCCGAACCCCAACACTAACCCGAACCCGAACCCTAACCCTACCCCGAACCCGAACCCGAACCCAAACCATAACCCTAACCCTAACCCGAACCCTAACCCTAACCCTAATCCAAACCCTAACCCGAACCCTAACCCTAACCCTAATCCTAACCCTAAACCGAACCCTAACCCTAACCCTAACCCGAAACCTAACCCCTAACCCTTACCCGAAACCTAACCCTAACTCGAACCCTAACCCTAACCGTAACCCGAACACTAACCCTAACCCGAACCCTAACCCTAACCCGAACCCTAACCCTAACCCTAACCCGTACCCTAACCCGAACCCTAACCCTAACCCGATCCCTAACCCTAACCGTAACCCGAACCCTAACCCTAACCCTAACCCGAACCCAAACCCTAACCATAACCCGAACCCTAACCTCTAACCCGAACCCGAACCCGAACCCGAACCCGAACCCATACCCTAACCCTACCCCGAACCCGAACCCAAACCATAACACTAACCCTAACGCGAAACCTAACCCTAAACCTAACCCTAACCCTAACCGTAACCCGAACCCTAACCCTAACCCTAACCCTAACCCTAAACAAAACCCGAACCCTAACCCTAACCCTAAACCTAAACCTAACCCGAACCCTAACCCTAACCCTAACAATAAACCTAACACGAAACCTAACCCTAACCCTAACCCAAACCCTAACCCTAACCCGAACCCTAACCCTAACCCTAACCCTAACCCGAACCCTAAACTTAACCTTAAACTGAACCCGAACCCTAACCCTAACCCGAACCCTAACCCGAACCCTAACCCTAACCCTAACCCGAAACCTAACCCTAACCCGAACCCTAACCCGAACCCTAAACCTAACGCTAAACCGAACCATAACCCGAACCCTAACCCTAACCCTAACACGAACCCTAACCCTAACCCTAACCCGAACCCTAACCCTAACCCTAACCCAAACCCTAACCCGAACCCTAACCCTAACCCTAACCCCTAACCCTAACCCTAACACTAAACCTAACCCTAAAACCTAACCCTAACCCGAAACCTAAACCTAACCCTAACCCTAACCCTAACCCTAACCCGAACCCTAACCCTAAACCTAACACTAACCCTAACCCTAACCCTAACTCTAACCCTAACCCTAACACGAACCCTAACCCTAACCCTAAACCTAACCCTAACCCTAACCCTAACCCGTACGCTAACCCTAACTCTAACCCTAACCCTAACCCGTACCCTAACCCTAACCCGTACCCTAACCCTAACCCTAACCCTAACCCCTAACCCTAACCCTAACCCGTACCCTAACCCTAACCCTAACCGTACCCTAACCCTAACCCGTTCCCTAACCCTACCCTAACCCTAACCCTAACCCGTACCCTAAACCTAACCCGTACCCTAACCCTAACCCTTACCCTAAACCTAACCCGTAACCTAACCCTAACACGTACCCTAACCCTAAACCTAACCATAACCCTAACCGTAACCCGAACCCTAACCCTAACCCTAACCCTAACCCGAACCCGAAACCTAACCCTAACCCGAACCCTAACCCTAACCCTAACCCTAACCCTAACCCGAAACCTAACCCGAACCTTAACCCTAACCCTAACCCGAACCCTAAACTTAACCCTAACCCTAACCCTAACCCAAACCCTAACCCTAACCCTAAACAGAAACCTAACCCTAACCCTAACCCGAACCCGAACCCTAGGCCCTTACCCGAACCCTAACCCTAACCCGAACCCTAACCCGAACCCTAACCCTAACCCTAACCCAAACCCGAACCCGAAACCTAACCCTAACACGAACCCTAACCCTAACCCTAACGCTAAACCGAACCCTAACCCGAACCCTAACCCTAACCCTAACTCGAACCCTAAAACTAACCCTAACCCTAACCCAAACCCTAAACCTAACCCTAAACAGAACCCTAACCCTAACCCGAACCCGATCCCGAACACTAGGCCCTTATCTGAATCCTAACCCTAACCCGAAACCTAACCCGAACCCTAACCCTAACCCTAACCCGAACCCGAACCTGAACCCTAACCCTAACCCTAACCCTAACCCGAACCCTAACCCGAACCCTAACCCAAACCCAAAACCTAACCCTAACCAGAACCCGAACCCTAACCCTAACCTTAACCCTAACCCTAACCCGAACCCTAACCGAACCCTAACCCTAACCATAACCCGAACCCTAACCTCTAACCCGAACCTGAACCCGAACCCTAACCCGAACCCGAACCCTAACCCTACCCCGAACCCAAACCCAAACCATAACACTAACCCTAACGCGAACCCTAACCCTAACCCTTAACGTAACCTGAACCCTAACCCTGACCCTAACCCTAACCCGTACCCTAACCCTAACCCTAACCCTAACCCTAACCCTAACCCGAACCCTAAACCTACCCCAAACCCGAACCCTAACCCGAACCCTAACCCTAACCCTAACCTGAACACTAACCCCTAACCCTTACCCGAACCCGAACCCTAACCCGAACCCGAACCCGAACCCGAACCCTAACCGAACCCTAACCCTAACCATAACCCGAACCCTAACCTCTAACCCGAACCTGAACCCGAACCCTAACCCGAACCCGAACCCTAACCCTACCCCGAACCCGAACCCAAAACATAACACCTACCCTAACGCGAACCCTAACCCTAACCCTTAACGTAACCTGAACCCTAACCCTAACCCTAACCCTAACCCGAACCCTAACCCTAACCCTAAACCTAACCCTAACCCTAACCCCTAACCCTAACCCGAACCCTAACCCTAACCCTAACCCTAACCCTAACCCTAACCCGAACCCTAACCCTAACCCTAACCCGAACCCTAACCCGAACCCTAACCCTAACCCTAACCTGAACACTAACCCCTAACCCTTACCCTTACCCGAACCCTAACCCGAACCCGAACCCGAACCCGAACCCGAACCCTAAACCTAATCCTAACCCGAACCCTAAACCTAACCCGAACCCTAACCCGAACACGAACCCTAACCCTAACCCTAACTCTAACCCTAAACCTAACCCTAACCCGAACCCTACCCCTAACCCTAACCCGAACCCTAACCCGAACCATAACCCGAACCCTAACCCTAACCCTAACCCTAACCCTAACCCAATCCCTAACCCTAACCCGAACCCTAACCCGAACCCTAACCCTAACCCTAACCCTAACCCTAACACTAAACCTAACCCTAATCCGAACCCTAACCCTAAATCTAACCCTAACCCTAACCCGAACCCTAAACCGAACCCTAACCCTAACCCTAAACCTAACCCTAACCCGAACCCGAACCCTAACCCTAACCCGATCCCGAACCCTAACCCGAACCCAAACCCTAAACCGAACCCTAAACCTAACCCTAACCCGAACCCTAACCCTAACCCGAACCCAAACCGAACCCTAACCCGAACCCTAACCAGAACCCTAACACGAACCCTAAACCGAACCCTAACCCGAATCCTAACCCTAACCCTAACCCGAACCCTAACCCTAAACCTAACACTAACCCTAAACCCAAACCCTAACCCGAACCCTAACCCTAACCCTAACCATATCCCGAACCCTAACCCTAACCCTAACCCGAACCCTAACCCCTAACGTGAACCCGAACCCCAACCCTAACCCGAACCCGAACCCTAACCCTACCCCGAACCCGAAACCAAACCATAACCCTAACCCTAACTCGAACCCTAACCCTAACCCTAATCCTAACCCTAACCCGAACCCTAACCCTAACGCTAACCCTAACCCTAAACCGAACCCTAACCCTAACCCTAACCCGAACCCTAACCCCTAACCCTTACCCGAACCCTAACCCTAACTCGAACCCTGACACTAACCGTAACCCGAACACTAACCCTAACCCTAACCCGAACCCTAACCCTAACCCGAACCCTAACCCTAAACCTAACCCGTACCCTAACCCGAACCCTAACCCTAACCCGAACCCTAACCCTAACCGTAACCCGAACCCTAACCCTAACCCTAACCCGAACCCTAACCCTAACCATAACCCGAACCCTAACCTCTAACCCGAACCCGAACCCGAACCCGAACCCGAACCCATACCCTAACCCTACCCCGAACACGAACCCAAACCATAACACTAACCCTAAAGCGAAACCTAACCCTACACCTAAACCTAACCCTAACCGTAACCCGAACCCTAACCCTAACCCTAACCCTAACCCTAACCCTAAACCTAACCCGAACCCTAACCCTAACCCTAAACCTAAACCTCACCCGAACCCTAACCCTAACCCTAACCCTAAACCTAACACGAAACCTAACCCTAACCCTAACCCAAACCCTAACACTAACCCGAACCCTAACCCTAACCCTAACCCTAACCCGAGCCCTAAACTTAACCCTAAACTGAACCCGAACCCTAACCCTAACCCGAACCCTAACCCGAACCCTAAACCTAACCCTAACCCGAAACCTAACCCTAACCCGAACCCTAACCCGAACCCTAAACCTAACCCTAAACCGAACCATAAACCGAACCCTAACCCTAACCCTAACACGTACCGTAACCCTAACCCTAACCCGAACCCTAACCCTAACCCTAACCCAAACCCTAACGCGAACCCTAACCCTAACCCTAACCCTAACCCCTAACCCTAACCCTAACACTAACCCTAACCCTAAAACCTAACCCTAAACCGAACCCTAAACCTAACCCTAACCCTAACCCTAACCCTAACCCGAAACCTAACGCTAAACCTAACACTAAACCTAACCCTAACCCTAACCCTAACACGAACCCTAACCCTAACCCTAAACCTAACCCTAACCCGAACCCTAACCCTAACCCTAACACTAACCCTAACCCTAACCCCAAACCCTAACCCCAACCCTAACCCTAACCCGAACCCTAACCCGAACCCTAACCCGAACCCTAACCCTAACCCGAACCCTAACCCTAACCCGAACCCTAACCCTAAACCTAACCCTAACCCTAACCCTAACCTAACCCTAACCCGAACCCTAACCCGAACCCTAACCCTAACCCTAACCCTAAACCTAACCCTAACCCGAACCCTAACACTAACCCGAAACCGAACCCGAACCCTAACCCGAATCCTAACCCTAACCCTAACCCGAACCCTAACCCTAACCCAAACCCGAACCCTAACCCTAACCCGAACCCTAACCCGAACCCTAACCCTAACCCTAACCCGTACCCTAACCCTAACCAGTACCCGAACCCATACCTTAACCCTAAGCCTAACCCTAACCCTAACCCCTAACCCCTAACCCTAACCCTAACCCTTACCCTAACCCTAACCCGTACCCTAAACCTAACCCTAACCCTATCCCTAACACTAACCCGTACCCTAACCCTAACCCGTACCCTAAACCTAACCCTAACCCTAACCCTAACCCGTACGCTAACCCTAACTCTAACCCTAACCCTAACCCGTACCCTAACCCTAACCCGTACCCTAACCCTAACCCTAACACTAACCCCTAACCCTAACCCTAACCCGTACCCTAACCCTAACACTAACCGTACCCTAAACCTAACCCGTTCCCTAACCCTACCCTAACCCTAACCCTAACCCGTACCCTAAACCTAACCCGTACTCTAACCCTAACCCTTACCCTAAACCTAACCCGTAACCTAACCCTAACACGTACCCTAACCCTAAACCTAACCCTAACCCTAACAGTAACCCGAACCCTAACCCTAACCCTAACCCTAACCCTAACCCGAACCTGAAACCTCTCCCTAACCCGAACCCTAACCCTAACCCTAACCCTAACCCGAACCCTAACCCGAACCTTAACCATAACCCTAAACCTAACCCTAAACCTAACCCGAACCCTAACCCTAACCCTAAACCTAAACCTAACCCGAACCCTAACCCTAACCCTAACCCTAAACCTAACACGAAACCTAACCCTAACCCTAACCCAAACCCTAACACTAACACGAACCCTAACCCTAACCCTAACCCTAACCCGAACCCTAAACTTAACCCTAAACTGAACCCGAACCCTAACCCTAACCCGAACCCTAACCCGAACCCTAAACCTAACCCTAACCCGAAACCTAATGCTAACCCGAACCCTAACACGAACCCTAAACCTAACCCTAAACCGAACCATAACCCGAACCCTAACCCTAACCCTAACACGAACCCTAACCCTAACCCTTACCCGAACCCTAACCCTAACCCTAACCCAAACCCTAACCCGAACCCTAACCCTAACCCTAACCCTAACCCCTAACCCTAACCCTAACACTAACCCTAACCCTAAAACCTAACCCTAACCCGAAACCTAACCCTAACCCTAACCCTAACCCTAACCCGAACCCTAACCCTAACCCTAACCTAAACCTAACCCGAACCCTAACCCTAACCCTAACCCTAACCCTAACCCGAACCCTAAACTTAACCCTAAACTGAACCCGAACCCTAACCCTAACCCGAACCCTAACCCGAACCCTAACCCTAACCCTCACCCGAAACCTAACCCTAACCCGAACCCTAACCCGAACCCTAAACCTAACCCTAAACCGAACCATAACCCGAACCCTAACCCTAACCCTAACACGTACCCTAACCCTAACCCTAACCCGAACCCTAACCCTAACCCTAACCCAAACCCTAACCCGAACCCTAACCCTAACCCTAACCCTAACCCTAACCCTAACCCGAACCCTAACCCTAACCCTAACACGTACCCTAACCCTAACCCTAACCCAAACCCTAACCCTAACCCTAAACAGAAACCTAACCCTAACCCTAACCCGAACCCGAACCCTAGGCCCTTACCCGAACCCTAACAATAACCCGAACCCTAACCCGAACCCTAACCCTAACCCTAACCCAAACCCGAACCCGAAACCTAACCCTAACCCGAACCCTAACCCTAACCCTAACGCTAACCCGAACCCTAACCCGAACCCTAACCCTAACCCTAACTCGAACCCTAAAACTAACCGTAACCCTAACCCTAACCCAAACCCTAAACCTAACCCTAAACAGAACCCTAACCCTAACCCGAACCCGAACCCGAACCCTAGGCCCTTACCTGAATCCTAACCCTAACCCGAACTATAACCCGAAACCTAACCCTAACCCTAAACCGAACCCGAACCTGAACCCTAACCCTAACCCTAACCCTAACCCGAACCCTAACCCGAACCCTAACCCAAACCCAAAACCTAACCCTAACCCGAACCCGAACCCTAACCCTAACCCTAACCCTAACCCGAACCCGAACCCTAACCAACCCTAACCCTAACCATAACCCGAACCCTAACCTCTAACCCAAACCTGAACCCAAACTCTAACCCGAACCCGAACCCTAACCCTACCCCGAACCCGAACCCAAACCATAACACTAACCCTAACGCGAACCCTAAACCTAACCCTTAACGTAACCTGAACCCTAACCCTAACCCTAACCCTAACCCGAACCCTAAACCTAACCCTAAACCTAACCCTAACCCTAACCCCTAACCCTAACCCGAACCCTAACCCTAACCCTAACCCTAACCCTAACCCTAACCCGAACCCTAACCCTAACCCTAACCCGAACCCTAACCCGAACCCTAACCCTAACCCTAACCTGAACACTAACCCCTAACCCTTACCCGAACCCGAACCCTAACCCGAACCCGAACCCGAACCCGAACCCGAACCGTAACCGAACCCTAACCCTAACCATAACCCGAACCCTAACCTCTAACCCGAACCTGAACCCGAAACCTAACCCGAACCCGAACCCAAACCCTACCCCGAATCCGAACCCAAACCATAACACCTACCCTAACGCGAACCCTAACCCTAACCCTTAACGTAACCTGAACCCTAACCCTAACCCTAACCCTAACCGGAACCCTAACCCTAACCCTAAACCTAACCCTAACCCTAACCCCTAACCCGAACCCTAACCCTAACCCTAACCCTAACCCTAACCCTAACCCGAACCCTAACCCTAACCCTAAACCGAACCCTAACCCGAACCCTAACCCTAACCCTAACCTGAACACTAACCCCTAACCCTTACCCGAACCCGAACCCTAACCCGACCCGAACCCGAACCCGAACCCGAACCCTAAACCTAACCCTAACCCGAACCCTAAACCTAACCCTAACCCTAACCCGAACCCGAACCCTAATCCTAACCCTAACTCTAACCCTAAACCTAACCCTAACCCGAACCCTACCACTAACTCTAACCCGAACCCTAACCCGAACCCTAATCCGAACCCTAACCCTAACCCTAACCCTAACCCTAACCCAATCCCTAACCCTAACCTGAACACTAACCTGAACCCTAACCCTAACCCTAACCCTAACCCTAACCCTAACCCTAACACTAAACCTAACCCTAATCCGAACCCTAACCCTAAATCTAACCCTAACCCTAACCCGAACCCTAAACCGAACCCTAACCCTAACCCTAACCCTAACCCTAACCCGAACCCGAACCCTAACCCTAACCCGATCCCGAACCCGAACCCGAACCCGAACCCTAACCCGAACCCTAACCCTAACCCGAACCCAAACCGAACCCTAACCCGAACCCTAACCAGAACCCTAAAACGAACCCTAAACCGAACCCTAACCCGAATCCTAACCCTAACCCTAACCCGAACCCTAACCCTAAACCTAACACTAACCCTAACCCCAAACCCTAACCCGAACCCTAACCCTAACCCTAACCATATCCCGAACCCTAACCCTAACCCTAACCCGAACCCTAACCCCTAATGCGAACCCGAACCCCAACCCTAACCCGAACCCGAACCCTAACCCTACCCCGAACCCGAACCCAAACCATAACCCTAACCCTAACTCGAACCCTAACCCTAACCCTAATCCTAACCCTAACCCGAACCCTAACCCTAACCCTAACCCTAAACCAAACCCTAACCCTAACCCTAACCCGAACCCTAACCCCTAACCCTTACCCGAACCCTAACCCTAACTCGAAACCTAACCCTAACCGTAACCCGAACACTAACCCTAACCCTAACCCTAACCCGAACCCTAACCCTAACCCGAACCCTAACCCTAACCCTAACCCGTACCCTAACCCGAACCCTAACCCTAACCCGAACCCTAACCCTAACCGTACCCGAACCCTAACCCTAAACCTAACCCGAACCCTAACCCTAACCATAACCCGAACCCTAACCTCTAACCCGAACCCGAACCCGAACCCGAACCCCAACCCATACCCTAACCCTACCCCGAACCCGAACCCAAACCATAACACTAACCCTAACGCGAAACCTAACCCTAAACCTAACCCTAACCCTAATCGTAACCCGAACCCTAACCCTAACCCTAACCCTAACCCTAAACCTAATCCGAACCCTAACCCTAACCCTAAACCTAAACCTAAACCGAACCCTAACCCTAACCCTAACCCTAAACCTAACACGAAACCTAACCCTAACCCTAACCCAAACCCTAAACCTAACCCGAACCCTAACCCTAAACCTAACCCTAACCCGAACCCTAACCTTAACCCTAAACTGAACCCGAACCCTAACCCTAACCCGAACCCTAACCCGAACCCTAACCCTAACCCTAACCCGAAACCTAACCCTAACCCGAACCCTAACCCGAACCCTAAACCTAACCCTAAACCGAACCATAACCCGAACCCTAACCCTAACCCTAACACGAATCCTAACCCTAACCCTAACCCGAACCCTAACCCTGCCCTAACACAAACCCTAAACCGAACCCTAACCCTAACCCTAACCCTAACCCCTAACCCTAACCCTAACACTAACCCTAACCCTAAAACCTAACCCTAACCCGAACCCTAACCCTAACCCTAACCCTAACACTAACCCGAACCCTAACCCTAAACCTAACACTAACCCTAACCCTAACCCTAACCCTAACCCTAACACGAACCCTAACCCTAACCCTAAACCTAACCCTAACCCCAACCCTAACCCTAACCCTAACCCTAACCCTAACCCTAACCCCAAACCCTAACCCCAACCCTAACCGTAACCCGAACCCTAACCCTAACCCTAACCCGAACCCTAACCGTAACCCGAACCCTAACCCTAACCCGAACCCTAAACCTAAACCTAACCCTAACCCTAACCCTAACCCTAACCCTAACCCTAACCCGAACCCTAACCCGAACCCTAACCCTAACCCTAAACCGAAACCTAACCCTAACCCGAACCCTAACCCTAACCCGATCCCGAACCCGAACCCTAACCCGAATCCTAACGCTAACCCTAACCCGAACCCTTACCCTAACCCAAACCCGAACCCTAACCCTAACCCGAACCCTAACCCGAACCCTAACCCGAACCCTAACCCGAACCCTAACGCGAACCCTAAACCGAACCCTAACCCTAACCCGAACCCTAACCCTAACCCGAACCCTACCCGAACCCTAACCCTAACCCTAACCCTAACCCGAACCCTAACCCTAACCCGAACCCTAACCCTAACCCTAACCCTAACCCGAACCCAACCCTAACCCTAACCCGAACCATAACCCTAACCGTAACCCGAACCCTAACCCTAACCCTAACCCGAAACCTGACCCTAACCATAACCC
>JAVLSZ010000057.1:682500-690000 GCA_032313775.1 Urocyon cinereoargenteus
CCCTAACCCGAACCCTAACCCTAACCCTAACCGTAACCCTAACCCGAGCCCTAACCCTAACCCGAACCCTAACCCGAACCCTAACCCTAACCCTAACCCTAACCCTAACCCTAACACTAAACCTAACCCTAACCCGAACCCTAACCCTAAATCTTACCCTAACCCTAACCCGAACCCTAAACCGAACCCTAACCTTAACCCTAACCCTAACCTTAACCCGAACCCGAACCCTAACCCTAACCCGATCCCGAACCCTAACCCGAACCCGAACCCTAACCCGAACCCTAACCCTAACCCTAACCCGAACCCTAACCCTAACCCGAACCCAAACCGAACCCTAACCCGAACCATAACCCGAACCCTAACCCGAACCCTAAACCGAACCCTAACCCGAATCCTAACCCTAACCCGAACCCTAACCCTAAACCTAACACTAACCCTAACCCCAAACCCTAACCCGAACCCTAACCCTAACCCTAACCATATCCCGAACCCTAACCCTAACCCTAACCCGAACCCTAACCCCTAACGCGAACCCGAACCCCAACCCTAAACCGAACCCGAACCCTAACCCTACCCCGAACCCGAACCCAAACCATAACCCTAACCCTAACCCGAAACCTAACCCTAACCCTAATCCTAACCCTAACCCGAACCCTAACCCTAACCCTAACCCTAACCCTAAACCGAACCCTAACCCTAACCCTAACCCTAACCCGAACCCTAACCCCTAACCCTTACCCGAACCCTAACCCTAACTCGAACCCTAACCCTAACCGTAACCCGAACACTAACACTAACCCTAACGCTAACCCGAACCCTAACCCTAACCCGAACCCTAACCCTAACCCCTTACCCGTACCCTAACCCGAACCCTAACCCGAACCCTAACCCTAACCGTAACCCGAACCCTAACCCTAATCCTAACCCGAACCCTAACCCTAACCATAACCCGAACCCTAAACACTAACCCGAACCCGAACCCGAACCCGAACCCGAACCCATACCCTAACCTACCCGGAACCCGAACCCAAACCATAACACTAACCCTAACGCGAAACCTAACCCTAAACCTAACCCTAACCCTAACCGTAACCCGAACCCTAACCCTAACCCTAACCCTAACCCTAAACCTAACCCGAACCCTAACCCTAACCCTAACCCTAAACCTAACCCGAACCCTAACCCTAACCGTAAACCTAAACCTAACACGAAACCTAACCCTAACCCAAACCCTAAACCTAACCCGAACCCGAACCCTAACCCTAAACCGAACCCGAACCCTAACCCGAACACGAAACCTAACCCGAACCCTAACCCGAACCCGAACCCTAACCCTAACCCTAACCCGAAGCCTAACCCTAACCCTAACCCGAACTCTAACCCTAACCCGAAACCTAACCCTAACCCGAACCCGAACCCTAACCCCTAACCCGAACCCGAACCCGTACCGTACCCCGAATCCGAACCCTGACCCTACCCCGAACCCGAACCCCAACCATAAACCTATTCCTAACCCTAACCCTAACCCTAACCCTAAACCGAACCCGAACCCTAACCCGAACCCGAACCCGAACCCTAACCCGAACCCGAACCCTAACCCAAACCCTAACCGTAACCCGAACCCTAACCCTAACCCTAAACCGAACCCTAACCCTAACCCAAACCCTTACCCTAACCCTAACCCGAACCCTAACCCTAACCCGAACCCGAACCAGAACCCTAACCCAAAAGCTAACCCGAACCCAAACCTAAACCGAACCCTAACCCTAACCCGAACCCTAAACATAACCCTAACCCTAAACCGAAACCTAAACCTAACCTGAACCCTAACCCTAAACCTAACCCGAACCCTAACCGAACACTAACCCTAACCCGAACCCGAACCCTAACCCTAAACCAAACCCTAACCCTAACCCTAACCCTAACCCGAACCCTAACCCTAAACCTAACCCTAACCCGAACCCGAACCCGAACCCTAACCCTAACCCGAACCCGAACCCGAACACTAACCTGAACCCTAACCCGAAACCTAACCCTAACCCGAACCCGAACCCGAACCCTAACCCTAACCCGAACCCGAACCCGAACCCTAACCCGAACCCGAACCCTAAACCGAACCCTAATCCTAACCGTAACCCGAACCCTTACCCGAACCCTAACCCTAACCCTAACCCACCCTAAACCTAACCCTAACTGAATCCCTAACCCGAACCCTAACCCTAACCCTAAACCTAACCCTAACCCTAACCCTAACCCGAACCCTAACACTACCCCTAAACCGAACCCTACCTCCTAACCCGAACCCGAACCCGTACCCTAACCCGAACCCGAACCCTAACCCTACCCCGAACCCGAACCCAAACCATAACGCTATTCCTAACCCGAACCCTAACTCTAACACTAACCCGAACCCGAACACTAACCCTAACCCTAACCCTAACCCTAACCGTAACCCGAACCCTAACCCTAACCCGAACCCTAACCCTAACCCTAACCCGAACCCGAAACCTAACACTAACCCGAACCCTAACCCTAACACTAACCCTAACCATAACACGAACCCTAAACTGAAACATAACCCTAACCCTAACCCGAACCCTAAACCTAACCCTAACCCTAACCCTAACCCAAACCCTAACCCTAACCCTAACCAGAACCCTAACCCTAACCCTAACTCGAACCCGAAACCTAGGCCCTTACCCGAATCCTAACACTAACTCGAACCCTAAACCGAACCCTAACCCTAACCCTAACCCCGAACCCTAACCCTAACCCTAACCCTAACCCTAACCCGAACCCTAACCCGAACACTAACCCAAACCCAAAACCTAACCCTAACCCGAACCCGAACCCTAACCCTAACCCTAACCCTATCCCGACCCCTAACCTGAACCCTAACACGAACCCTAACCCTAACCCTAACCCTAACCCTAACCCGACCCCTAACCTGAACCCTAACACGAACCCTAACGCTAACCCTAACCCTAAACCTAACCCTAACCCAAACCCAAACCTTAACCCGAACCCTAAACCTAACCCTAACACGAACCCTTACCCTAAACCTAACCCAAACCCTAACCCGAACCCTAACCCGAACCCTAAACCTAACCCTAACCCCTAAACATAACCCTAACCCTAACCCTAACACGAACCCTAAATCCTAACCCTAACCCGAACCCTAACCCTAACCCTAACCCTAACCCTAACCCGAAACCTAACCCTATCCCTAACCCTAACCCTAACTAACCCTAACCCTAACCCTAACCCTAACCAGAACCCTAACCCTAACCCTAACCCGAACCCGAACCCTAAGCCCTTACCCGAATCCTAACCCTAACGCGAACCCTAACCCAAACCCGAACCCTAACCCTAACCCCGAACCCGAACCCTAACCCTAACCCTAACCCTAACCCGAAACCTAACCCGAACCCTAACCCGAAACCAAAACCTAACCCACACCGGAACCCGAACCCTAACCCTAACCCTAACCCTAACCCGACACTTAACCTGAAAACTAACACGAACCCTAGCCCTAATCCTAACCCTAACCCTAACCCGAACCTTAACCCGAACCCTAACCCGAACCCTAAACCTAACCCTAACCCTAACCCTAACACGAACCCTAACACTAACCCTAACCCTAACCCGAACCCTAACCCGAACCCTAACCCTAACCCTAACCTGAACCCTAACCCTAACCCTAACCCGAACCCGAACCCTAACCCTAACCCTAACCCTAACCCTAACCCGAACCCTAACCCTTACCCGAACCCTAACCCGAACCCTAACCCTAACCCTAACCCTAACCCTTACCCGAACCCTAACCCTATCTCTAACCCGAACCCTAACCCTAACCCTAACCTTAAACCTAACCCGAACCCGAACCCTAACTCGAACCCTACACTTAACCCTAATCCGAACCCTCACCCTAACCCTAACCCGAACCCTAACCCTAACCCGAACCCGAACCCAAACCCTAACCCTAACCCGAATCCGAACCCTAACCCGAACCCTAACCCTAACCCGAACCCTAAACCTAACCCTAACCCGAACCCGAAACCGAACCCTAACCCTAACCGAACCCTAACCCTAACCCGAACCCTAACCCTAACCCTAACCCGAACCCTAACCCTAACCCTAACCCGAACCCAAACACTAACCCAAACCCGAACCCGAACACTAACCCTAACCCGAACCCTAACCCTAACCCTAAACCTAAACCGAACCCTAACCAAAACCCGAACCCTTACCCGAACCCGAACCCTAACACTAACCCGAACCCAAACCCTAACCCTAACCTGAACCCTAACCGTAACCCTAACCCGAACCCTAAACCTAACCCTAACCCGAACCCTAACCATAACCCGAACCCTAACGCTAACCCGAACCCTAACCCTAACCCTAACCGTAACCCGAACCCTAACCCTAACCCTGACCCGAACCCTAACCCTAACCCTAACCCTAACCCGAACCCTAACCCTAAACCTAACCCTAACCCTAAACCGAAACCCAACCCTAACCCTAAACCTAACCCTAACCCGAAACCTAACCCTAACCCTAACCCTAACCCTAACCCTAAAACCTAACCCTAAACCGAACCCTACCCCTAACCCTAACCCTAACCCTAACCCTAACCCTAACCCTAACCCGATCCCTAACCCTAACCCTAACCCTAACCCTAAACCGAAACCTAACCCTAACCCTAAACCTAACCCTAACCCGAACCCTAACCCTTACCCTGACCCTAACCCCTAACCCTAACCCTAAAACCTAACCCTAAACCGAACCCTAACCCTAACCCTAACCCTAACCCTAACCCTAACTCTAACCCGAACCCTAACCCTAAACCTAACCCGAACCCTAAACCAAACCCTAACCCTAACCCTAACCCTAACCCGAACCCTAGCACTAACCTTAACCATAACCCGAACCCTAAACCGAACCCTAACCCTAACCCTAACCCGAACCCTAACCATAACGCTAACCCTAACCCGAACCCTAAACCTAACCCTAACCCTAACCCTAACCCTAACCCTAACCCGAACCCTAACCCTAACCCGAAACCTAACCCGAACCCTAACCCTAACCCTATTCCGAACCCTTACCCGAAACCTAACCCTAACCCTAACACTAACCCTATCCCTAACCCGAACCCTAAGCCTAACCCTAACCTTAAACCTAACCCGACCCCGAACCCTAACTCGAACCCTACCCCTAACCCTAATCCGAACCCTCACCATAACCCTAACCCTAACCCTAACCCGAAACCGAACCCTAACCCTAACCCGAACCCGAACCCAAACCCTAACCCTAACGCGAACCCTAACCCTAACCCGAACCCTAACCCTAACCCGAACCCTAACCCTAAACCTAACCTGAACCCTAACCCTAACCCTAACCCGAACCCTAACACTAACCCAAACCCGAACCCAAACACTAACCCTAACCCGAACCCTAACCCTAACCCTAAACCTAACCCGAACCCTAACCCAAACCCGAACCCTAACCCGATCCCGAACCCTAACCCTAACCCGATCCCGAACCCTAACCCTAAAGCGAACCCTAACCCTAACCCAAACCCGAACCCTAAACCTAACCCTAACCCGAACCCTAACCCTAAACAGAACCCTAACGCTAACCCGAACCCTAACCCTAACCCTAACCCTAACCCTAACCCTAACCCTATCCCGATCCCTTACCCTAACACTAACCCTAACCCTAAACCTAACCCTTACCCGAACCCTAACCCTAACCCTAACCCTAACCCCTAACCCTAACCCTAACACTAACCCTAACCCTAAAACCTAACCCTAAACCGAACCCTAACCCTAACCCTAACCCTAACCCTAACCCGAACCCTAACCCTAAACCTAATCCTAACCCTAACACTAACCCTAACCCTATCCCGAACCCTAACCCGAACCCTAACCCTAACCCTAACCCGAACCCGAAACATAACCCGAACCCGAACCCTAACCCGAACCCTAAATCTAAACCTAACCCGAACCCTAATCCTAACCCGAACCCTAACCCGAACCCTAACACGAACCCTAACACGAATCCTAACCCGAACCCTAACCCTAACCCTAACGGGAACCCTGACCCGAACCCTAGCCCTAACCCTAACCCGAACCCTAACCCGAACCCTAACCCCTAACCCGAACGCGAACTCGAACCCTAACCCGAACCCGAACCCTAACCCTACCCCGAACCCGAACCCAAACCAAACCTTAACCCTAACCCGAACCCTAATCCTAACCCTAACCCTTACCCGAACCCTAACCCTAACCCTAACCCTAACCCGAACACTAACCCTAACCCTAACCCTAACCCTAACCCTAACACCTAACCCTACCCCGAACCCTAACCGTAACTCGAACACTAACACTACCCCTAACCTGAACCCTAACCCTAACCCTAACCCTAACCCTAAACCAAACCCTAACCCTAAACCTAACCCTAAACCTAACCCAAACCCTAACCCTAACCCTAACCCAAACCCTAACCCAAACCCTAAACCTAACCCTAACCCTAACCCGAACCCTAAACCTAACCCTAACCCGAACCTGAACCCTAAACCGAAACCTAACCCTAACCCTTACCCGAACCCTAACCCTAACCCGAACCCGAACCCAAACCCTAACCCGAACCCTAACCCTAACCCGAACCCTAACCGTAACCCGAACCCTAACGCTAACCCTAACCCAAACCCTAACCCGAACCCTAACCCTACCCTAAACCGAAACCTAACCAGAAACCGAACCCTAACCAGAACCCTAACCCTAACCCTAACCTGAACACTAACAGCTAACCCTAACCCGAACCCCAACCCTTACCCGAACCCGAACCCTAAACCTAACCCGAAACCTAAACCTAACCCTAACCCTAACCCTAACCCTAACCCCTAACCCTAACCCTAACACTAACCCGAACCCGAACCCTAACCCTAACCCTAACCCGAACCCTAACCCTAACCCGAACCCTAACCCTAACCCGAACCCAAACCCTAACCCGAACCCTAACCCTAACCCTAACCCTAACCCGAACCCTAAACCTAACCCTAACACGAACCTGAACCCTAAACAGAAACCTAACCCTAACCCTAACCCGAACCCTAACCCTAACCCGAACCCGAACCCTAACCCTAACCCGAACCCTAACCCTAACCCGAACCCTAACCGTAACCCGAACCCTAACACTAACCCTAACCCAAACCCTAACCCTAAAACCTAACCCTAAACCGAACCCTAAACCTAACCCTAACCCTAACCCGAACCCTAACCCTAAACCTAATCCTAACCCTAACCCTAACCCTAACCCTAACCCGAACCCTAACCCGAACTCTAACCCTAACCCTAACCCGAAACCGAAACATAACCCGAACCCGAACCCTAACCCGAACCCTAACTCTATACCTAACCCGAACCCTAACCAGAACCCGAACCCTAACCAGAACCCTAACCCTAACCCTAACCTGAACACTAACAGCTAACCCTA